>JAHBCN010004299.1:0-65384 GCA_019359885.1 Listronotus oregonensis | reverse complement strand
TAAAAAAAACCCCCGTGCTAAGACAAAAAGAAGAACCCACAGTACCAGATTCAATACTTTCACAGTTTAACCCATTTACTGACAGAACCACCAATGTACACTTTCCACCATTTAATGCCAGAAATACGAATGTTAAAAGCGGAAATGCTGAACTGAACTCCATTTTAGGAGCTACCCATCAAGACAGTCAACCCAGTCAAAATTTAAAATCCTCAACCAGTGAAAAAACGAAAGAAAATTTAATATGCACTGCGAAAACTCAAAAAGAAATTGAGCTGGAGAAGCAAAAAATGGAAGAATTGAAAACGGAAGTTCAAAAATTAAACGAGTTGGTGACCCTTTTGAAGGATCAACAGAAATTTATGAAAATGTTTAACGATGATAATATACATTGGGAACCTAATGAAGTAAAAGAAAAAATGGATAATAGTAAAGATAATATTGAAAACTCTTTTTTATATAAGACCTTAAAGCAGTTGCAAAATGACCGAAACGGAAGAGGAAATTATGGTTTTACAGATTTTGGTAATCAGGCTACTTCAAATAGCCATGGTAAGTATTGTAACATCGTCGGGTTATTCATTTTAAAGTAAACCAGGCTTTATTTTTGAACTTTCCTGTTTTTTTTTTAAACGAATATAGTTATTTTGTGTATTTTTTTTTCTGGGGAATTCAATAATCTAATCAGAAAAACATTTGAAACAAAAACAAAAGAGTTACAGCACGTATTTTTTAAATGGAATACCCCGTATATTTTTTTATCAATAGATAGAGATTTTCACGAGAAATTCGGTGATATAGGGATCCTGCGGTTCTGCTGTAATTGTCTAAAAACTGCATGATCATGGAGCATGAAAAACCTCGCCCAGGTCACAGGTACTTTTTGTCAAAGTCAAGAATTTTAAAAATACGTTTATTACTTTTTGGAGTAGTTTTATAATGAGATTTTCATCAAAAGAACGGCTTTAAATTATATTATATGCTAAAAATGATATGATGTATCTATTTCGAGACCAAGCAGCAAAATTACAAAAAACGGAAAAAATTAAAATACATACGAGGTAAAATATGGTGGTAATAAGAACACTTATAACAAAAAATTATAATATTACTAATAATTTAAATGTTCTATATAACCCCCGTTATTTTTGAAACATGATCTATAACCCCTCCTTAGCCTTTCTAAGCTCGCCGATATTATTTGAGGTTCTTGGTTAAGACGATTAATTTCATTTACAATTTTTTCTCTCATTTCTCCCGTGTTTGTGTTCCCATTTTGGTAAACGACATTCTTCAAGTGACCCCATAGAAAAGTGTCCAAAATTGTAATATCTGGACTATTAGGTGGCCATCTAATAGTGCCATAACGTCCAATCAACTAATTGTATCGGCGATTGAGATACTGCACAACTTGACGAACAGCATGGGGGGGCGCTCCGTCTTATTGCCAAATTATCTTGCGATACGTTTCGAGTGGCAATTCTTCTAAAATGTCCTCAATACCGTTTTCAAGAAGATTGAGATATCTTTCTCCAGTTAAGGACCCCTCATAGAATATTGGCCCGACAATTCTATTGTTAAGCACACCACACCAGACATGAAGAGAAGACTTCCCTTGGTATTAAATGTCTTGAAATTTCCTGGGATTTTGTCTTGCCCAGCTGTGCGTATTGCGTCGGTTAAACATTCCCGATGTAGTAAACGTAGCTTCATCCGTCCAAAGAATCGTTTGACACAGGGTAGGATCGTTATCTTGTCCATGGATTAAAATTTGAGAAACAAATTGAAAGAGAAGTTTCTTTTGTTCACGTGTTAAATGCTGCACTGGAAGAACGTGATATGGAAGATACTTAAAATATTTCATTGTACTCTGAACCGTCGCATAGGTTACTCTTCTTCTTGCAGGGCCATACCTCAAGTCTCTAACCGCGTCGGTAATTGACTTCATGGGATACAAAGTAAAATAATTTAGAATAGCTTGATCCCGGTTCCTTTTTCTCATAGTAGTCCTTTTTCTAATATGTAACGATTTTGTTTCTTCGAATAAGACCTTCAGTTTTAAAATCGTTTTTACTAATATATTTCGGTGGAAATTTGAAACATATCTTCGTTATATTTCCCTGGCGTTTTCTCCACATTTATAATAGAGAGTTATAATTTGAAGCCGTTCTTCTGATAAAAACCTCATTATAAAACTACTCCAAAAAGTAATAAACGTACTTTAAAAATTCTTGACTTTGACAAATAAGCACCTGTGACCTGTGGCAGCCAGGTTTTTTCAGGTGAAACTATCCTTATAGTATCATGCAGTTTTTAGACAACTGCAGCAGAACCGCAAGAAATAAACCCAACAACCCCTATATCACCAAATTTTTCGTGAAAATCTCTATCTACTGATATAAAAATATACGGGGTATTCCATTTAAAAAATACGTCACTCGTGCTGTAACTCTTTTGTTTTTGTTTCAAATGTTTTTCTGATTAGATTATTGAATTCTACGAAAAAAATACACAAAATGGCTATATTCGTTTTTTAAAAAGTACAGGGAAGTTCAAAAATAAAGCCCTGTTTACTTTAAAATAAATCACCCTGTACAATGTAGCTTAAAAATCATAAGCATCAAGAATTTGGATTTTTGAATATCATTTCGACATTTTCTTTAAACATTGATTTTCTTTCATCAAAATTCTAACTTTGTATTTGGCAAATTAGTCAAAGTAACTTTTCGACTATTTGTAAATTTATTTGACTGGTTTTATCTGCTAATTTTTTCTTCTAATTTCCAGACAGTGCTTTACATTCCAATCCAAAAGATTCTATTCAAAATCCTCCCGACATTCGCCGATTTGGAAAAAATCAAATTAGATTTGCGCAACACAGAAGAAAACTTGAACAAAAAAAAAAGGTTTTAATTAAAGAAAACAGAAGGAGGAAGTTTTTGAACAGGAATTAAAACGTCAAAATAGCAACTTAAATTTTTAAAAGTCATGACGAAAGCCTGTATGATAAGATGGGTCATAAAATCGATAATGGTAAAGTTGAATATAAAGTTGGAGAGCATAGCAAAAGTTAAGAAATAACGATGAACTTGAAGGTGAAATTTTTTTCAGTTTATATGTAATAATTTATCTATTATACCAGTCAAAAACTGACATTTGAGGTCCAGAAAAGTAAGTTATGTTTCTATTATTTTTTTTTTGTAAATAAATTATTAACTATATAATCGACGTAAAGAGGGATAGGTAAGCTTGACATTTTTTCTAAAGGGTACTATTTTTTTTTAATATCACCAAAAAAATTAAATTATACCAAAAAGGCGTTTCGGTGCTGTGACGTCCCAGAAATTTGAGGATGCCAATTCTACTTAAGGGGATATTCCAATCTAGAAGTAAAAAAATTTTTTTTAAAATATTTCATAATTTAGAGTATCCAAAAATATCTCTTAAAAGGATTTATTCGAAATTGAATTATTTTATTAAAAGTATTGTTCGGCCAGTAAGCTGACTCGAAAGTTAAAACTTTAAACGCGTTTTTCTTAAAACACTTTTTCGAAACGTTTGTCACAAAATCTAAGTTCTAATTAACCGATTTTCTTGAAAGTAAGCATATTTTCTTTTAATTCCTCTATGGCAGGACCAACAAAAATCGAAATTTTAACTTTTACTATTTTTAAAAATTCGGATAATTTAAAAAAAATTTACATTTTTTTTGAACCCTTTTTGCCATAATGACATGTGACTATAAATTACCATTTTTCTTTTTTTAATAACAAACGACATCTTATAGTTCTATAAATTATTTGTTAGATCTTGGACCTTTATCGAATATTGATTTATTATTTTATAGATCTGCTACTAACTTTTAGCTAAAGATACCTTACTTATAAGGTAAAGTTAAAAGACATGAACTTTGTTACACTCTAGTTTGCCTAACTGTTCGTTATATCTGGTAAAGGATAGTTATCCGATATAGAGTTATTGTTAACCTTCTGATAATCTATAACTATTCGCCACTTGCACCCAACAAATGCGTCCTTTTTTTTTGGACAAGTGAGAAGCACATTTTTTAAAAACATTACTGGGATGCCGTCCAACCCAAAAGATTCTTGGTATAAAAGAAAAAAGAATTTTTGATTTTAAAAACCCACTTTTAAAAGAAGTAAAAGTAGAGTTGGTCGCTTTTGAATTAATTGAAAGTTGGAGCTGGAAAAAAAATATTACAAAACTTTTATCTGGGTTTTTGGAAAGAGCCAAAAAGGAATATTGACTTTTGACAAAAAATATTTAATTTTTATCTTTAAAACATTTTTCTGTTAGGATAACAAATAATCAAGTCCTAATAATCTTCAAAAATATTTAATGTGTTTTTTAAAAATGTTTTTTTATAAATATCAATCAATTAATATAAACTATTTGTTTTTAATATGTTTGTTTTTAGATTTGGATATAGATTCTGTTTTGGGGGCAATGCATGTCCCAAAAACAATGCCAGGGCATAGAGAAATAGAGACTAATCAATACAATATTAAACAACGTCCTCAGGTAACTGAACTTTTTTATATTTAACACACTAAGGTGTTGGTGCACGGATATTGCTTTTTTAAATAATATCAATTCCCTACCAACGCTAATGGCGGAAACATACAGTTAAAGAAGGCGCGTAAGTGCCATACCCAGTAGTCCCAACTTATGGGGGTTGTAAAAGAAGGTGGGAATAAAATTTGAATATATATAAAGTTGCATGATATTTTCAGGGTTTTTTGGTCAAAGAATTTTAAAATCATATCATTTCTTAACATATCATTTTATTTAATTTAAGAAAGGGACGAACGGTAAAAATATGTTTTAATTATTTTGGTAAAAATTATACTTTTAAATTTCCTATTTTCGTTTTTAAGTTTTTATTTTAAATCCGAAGATTATGAGATCTTATCCTCTTGGGGTTTTTATTTCTACCAGAGACAAAGAATTTTAGAAGACCGCTTACCCAGATGAAGAGCTTGAAAGCGGCATAGGTATTTTGTTTACAGATGAAATAAAAATTCTATAGAACTACGTGAAGAAAGTAAAAGCCCCAATACTTTGAAAGTCATGCCAGGTTTATTTAATTTATTTTGAACAGTCCACGAAACTAAACTAATGTCAGAAAATATGAGGTATAAATATTTTCATTTTAATTTCTACGAATTAATTACAGATTTTGGGGCATCAAACTAGACAAAATTTTCTTAACGCATTATTCAGATCATTTTTAAGGTTATAAAGAGTATTTCTTTACTAAAATCGATATTACATTACCGCTAAGAAAAATTACGGTAAGAGTCTTTTTATACGAGGTGTCCGGAAAAATGTGGAAAATCTTCCTGACAAGTTTTTATAAACTTTTTCTGTAGGCCTTCTCTTCGTAAAAATTTTGGCTCCCAAAAAGCCCCAAAGGAATCAAGTTTTTTAGTGTGCTTTAGATACTACCTACCACTTTGTGGCATGGTAAAAATTATGTTGCATTAAAACTAAAAAAAAAAATAATAATAAACGGTACTAGTGCGGTAGAGTGCTATTTCCCACACTACAATCAGTGTAGTAACTGGCTTCCTACCACACGGTTGGTGACAAAATAATTATTGCATTACTATTAATATTTTAGCTGAATATATTGCGACATATCATAACTACGATCCAACAATAACAAAGTTACTGGATAAAGAACAAATGATCGAATTTAACGAACTAACACTGAAAGGCTTAAGGGATTTGAGAAATCAAGACAAACATCGCATTAAAATGGTAAGGTCCAAAAGGGCGTAGATAGAATGTTCAAACTATTTTATCTAAAAAAGAGACGTATTTGGTATGGATCCCGTATCCATACTTCTTTTGGATATAAAAAAACACGTGAAACAAATACAACATACTCTTTTTCGTATAGGCCTCCTCTTTGAAGATATTAGCTCCCAAAGAGTTCCAATGAAATCAAGTTTTTTAGACAAAATTATTGAACACCAGGTATATTCCAATTTTATTTGGTAAGGTGTAATTCCACGGAAGACTCTTTAAATTACTATTAAAGAAAATGTTGTGAATTGCTTACAGCTGCAAAGATGAACTAGCTGTGACACTCATGACTCCCTGACCTTTAACTATTGACTCGAAATTAAGTACTCTTCATTTATGTCGCTAATCCCAACCGTTATTGAAAAAGCGTCACTTTATTACATAAAGAACAATGCTGGATTATTGTGGTGGGTGCAACAGTCCTCAATTCGTCAGTGTATCAGATTTCATGAAGCCCATGTTGAATCCTCTTACTGGATTTTATTGGATTATACCTGAGGGTTCAATAATTATGTATGTCTAAAAAATATGATTTCGTTGGGGCTCTCTGGGAGCCAATATCTTCGAAGAGAAGGCCCATACGGAAAAAGTTTATGTGAAGTAGTAGTATTCCCGTAGATAACCTAACTTTAGATATGTAATCGCTATCGTTAATTAATGTTAATTCATGAAATATAGTTTTTATAATTTTGACATTTAAAGTGAACTCATTGACGTTATCAAATATCTTTGTTTTCATAATTAGTTACAAAAAGTAAAATTTTCGCCACTGGTGATGAAAAGTAATATATTTGATAGCGTCAATGAGTTTAAATGTTCTTTATATTTTAAACTTTAAAAAAGTATTATATCATATTCAAATTTAAAAAATATATTGTGTAAAACGCGTTGGCAAACATATTTTTTATAAACTTATATTCTTTTCTTTGCTCTTTATAAAAAATGGTGCTTTTTTTAACTGGTTGCACAAATAGCACTTTTTTATATTTAAAAACTAAATTTTTTATTTGCGTTTCTATACATATATAAATTATGTTAAGAGTAAAATATAAACAATAAGTAACAAAATTAAAAATACAAAATTTAAATAGAAAAAATAGGGTAATAAAAGATAGGGTTTGCTTAAAGACCCAGTCTTTGCACTGCTCTGAAACGGTTTTGAAACTGTTAGAATCGATTAAACGCGTGGTGTCTACTTTACAAGGGTTTATGTCAGTTCAAAAACGATAAAGTTTGAACCTTTCGTATTTTTTAAAGAGTTCTGCTTTACTTTTTTTCGAGATTGGAATAAACTTATAAACAGAAGAGAAAAAATTTGGACAAATAACGTTCATTTTTTCTGCTTAGACTTATGTTTTGATACATAATAAGATATTGTAAAAATCTTAAATGATTTTTCAAAACGAGCATACATTTACTAGAGGCATCCTTGCTGTTTGACAGTGCGCATAAGCGTGCAAGAGAAAAAGTATAACCTTTCTCCGTGGCTCCAACGTGTCGATTGATCGACGAGGAGAGGTCGACCAATCAGCACGCAGAGCGGGGTATATATATTCCTTCCACCGACCAATGAGCACGTTGGCGGATCACCAAAAAACAGTTTATAATTTTTTTATGAACAAACCACTAAACACAAAAATAAGTCAATAATACAGTAAACTCGTTCAGAATTTATAATTATATAGAAATTCTATCAGAATTCACTATATAAGTCAGTCCAAAAACTAAAAAATCTTACACAAGCGGCCAGTACGGAACTGGCCGGCGACAAACGTGTAAAAAAATTGGTTTGCTAGTCCGTTCTGCGCATGATTTAAGACCCTAAGCGATGACTACTGCCACAGCGCACGGTCACATTTTTTCTCCCATTAAATCTAACTTTTTGAACTGCGCATCTGATACCCTTTGCCGGTCTATATGAAGGTCAGTGTGTGTTTTTCTATATCCAGGCAATTTTCCACATTTTTACCGGACACCCCGTATAAAAGGATTCTCACCGTGATTTTTCTCAGCGGTAATGAAATATCGATTTTAGTTTAAAAAATACTTATTATAACCCTAAAAATATCTGATTAATGCGTTAGAAGAAAGAAAATTTTGTCCAGTTTTATACCCCAAATGTTAATGATATTTTATACCAAGAAAAAACCTGGCATATATATTTTTTAGTGTTTTGGTGGCTTTACTTTTTCATGTAATTTATTTTATTAATTTCGTCTGAACTAACAAAGTTTCCTGTGCCGCTTTTTTAAGCTTTTCATTTTAGGTAGCGGTCTGTCTGTAGGAAATTCTTTTTTCTCTGGCAGAAATAAATAATCCCTCCAAGTAGAATAAGACTCTCTAATCTCCGGGTTCAATAAAAACTAAAAAAAAAAGTCTCCCCACACCGGTGGTTCAATTATTTGTCTAAAAATCTTATTATTTTGGAGCTCTTTGAGGGCTAATATCTCCGACGAGGAGGCCTATACGAAAAAGGTTTATGTGAACATGTAGTATTTTTTTCATATGGTTTTTTATAGCCACATATTTCTTACATTTTCCCGGACACCCTGGTAGCTGTTGGCTTCAGAAAGAAAATTTCAGCAGCTCACCCAGAGAAAAATTAGTTTCAAAAGCGAATCCCCTATTTATACTTCTTTTTTCGTGAATTTGACCAAATTCACAACAAATTCCAAATTTCGCAAAAATATTTGCATGTCTTTAAAATTAAAGGCATCTAAACTCCTAAATTAAAAAATTGTTAAGTGAACTTTTAGTGGCCATGTTTTACTTTTTAGATAAAAAAAAAATGAAAATTCTAGAGCCACCACCGACTCTAAAAGAAATTTCTGTCATATTTTTTTAGCTTTAACATAAATTTCTTTATATATAAAAACTGTAAAATAGTGTAAAATAATTCAGACCTATAATTTTTAATTATAGTTCTTTCCAAATGCAACAACTAAGAAAGTAATGGTGCAGATAATCGGGGTTCAATGTGAACAGACTTTTGACAATGCTGAATCGACACGAAAATAATAATGGAAACAACGATATTACAAAGGACCATAACAATAAAGGAATCAATTCCAACAAATTGGAAAATAATCCTAACAAAGAAAATAATACATTTTTAAAGAATGCCAGAGCTAGTTTCTAGTAAAACAGACGACTTAGATCTTAGGCTCGGGTTAGTTAAATGTTAAACAAGGTGTAATGTAATATTTTTAAGAAGTTACTAGAAATGGCTGAGCTTCATGTTAGTTGTAACACGTCAATCTTATTTTTTAATTTTTTATCTATTTATTTTGATGTTTTAAAAAAAACCCTTTAAAGCTACCAATAGAACTACCTAATTCCTAAAATAAAAACAGAAAATTCGTTATTAAAAATTATGAATTGTTTTTCAAAAATTCGCTTACACCTTTAAAACATGGTTCTTGGATGTTATTTAGAAAACGCTGCCCACGCAATTTTGTTTCCTTTTTTTTAAGACTTATTTGGTTAATACATGGTTGTATACTATTCTGATTTGACCGTTCTCATTTTCCAAGCTATTGTTTCCTACTACAATCTCAGGCCTTTTGAAGCACCACCATTGCATTTTTAAGGGTTTGTTTTCACCAGTCACACGAGCATCTTTAAATATTTTTTCAATAACCCCTTAAAATTTTCCCATGTCCCATCAAACCAGAATTAAGGCCAGATTCTTATTACGCAAATTTGATTAAATTTGTTTTTCGGGTTTTTTAATAAGATTTTTCCAACGCTACAACTTCCATACTTAGAAAATAAGAACCAAAACGTATTCGCGTTTTGTAAAATAGGGCAAATCACTGACGTCAAATGTCGTCATAAGTTCTTCTACAGTTATGTATGGTGTTTAATTTAGGGACCCCATAATAGATACCCATTTTAATTGCTAGTAAAAGTTCCTAATAAAACAAACATTTTATTACCTTAATTACAATTCACTCTTTGGGATTTACTTACTATAAATAAGATTTTAAAAAAAAAAAATTACGTCTTTTAAGGTTTTAGAGACAGAAGACGGTATGAAAGTCAATGGGAAGCCATAAACAAACGATTGCCGATGAACAGGATAATCGCAGACAGTCCGGAAGGGCGCAACGCCTAATCGATAGCAATCGACTTCTGGTGATAATGGGACGAGGATTAATATTAAAAAAAATCAAAATAAAAGTCGCAATCAGAATAACCTTCGGTATAAAATATACGGTACACCAATAGAACAGGTTACAAAATTTAAATACCTAGGAAGTTGGATCAGCGAGGACTGAATCCTGAGATAGGAGATCCCGCATTGAACAAGCTAGAGCCAATTTTATTAAAATGTGGAACCTGTTAACCGACAGAACACTCAATTTAAACATAAGATTTAATTTTGTTAAATATTATGTGTATTCCACGTTATTGTATGGAGTCGAGGCCGGGATGCTAAAAGTCACAGTATTAACAAGCTGGAAGCATTTGAGATGTGGGTAGATCTAAAATGCTGCGCTTTTTTATGGACCGACCATATCACTAATCGAGAGGTCTTACATAGAATGACAAGGACCGAACAATTCTTGAGACCATAAAAAAGCGAAAGACAGCTTACCTCGGTTATGCGGAGGAGGACAAGTACAGATTCCTGCAACTGATTATGGAGAACAAAATAGAAAAAACGTGGTTCTGGACGTAGGCAGTGCTCTTGGCCGAAAAACATAAGGGATGGGCAGGCTTAGATTCAAACTCCGTTAAGAAGAGCCCAAGACAGAGATTAATTTGCCAGAATTGTTGCCGATCTTCATTGAATGGAGAAAGCACTTGAAGAAGAAGAAAAAGTAAGTGCCATTAACTTCAATGCACTTTTTTAAGATTTGACAAGAAATGATTTATGACACGATAAGGAAAACATGATCTATTCACAAACCCTCTTCAGGAAGTCGGACATTAAGATCTTGTATGTTTTCTGACGAGTTCAAAAACCTTTGACTTTAAATAGCCCCACAGAACAAAGTCTGGTGCAGTTAAGTCCGAGGACCGTAAAAGCCATTTAATTTAAATCCCCAAATAGTGAAATGAGTCGACCATTAAACACTTTTCGCAGAACGCTTTAGGGTTTTTAGGGTATGTATTGTCGCTTCATCTTCTTCTATTAAGTTACCTTTATGTTTTCACCCAAAAAAACTGTTGAACTGAATAATTCATGAGAATTAAGACTAAACATTAAATTAGTGTTCAAACCTAATATTGCTTTATTACAAAAATGATCTTTTACGAAAATCAATTTCTAGTTTTGTGACAGATGCCTACTCGTTTAAAAATATGTTGATTCAAATCCCAAAGGCCATAGAAGATAATAATTTAAAAAAAAAACGTACTGACTTATCTCATATAGAATTTATGTCAATATCAAAATAGGTAGTCTATTATGGGAAAGCCTGTAGTAGTTATGAGATCGAGATGGTTTTGACATCTTTATCTTGGAACATCGCTTAAACTGTTTATTGTTTTAGGTCATTAGGGATTCGCCAGAAAAACTTGGGGTAATGTTTAGTTTATGGAACGGAGTTGTTATTGGGTAACCAACCATTTTCGCGAAGATGTTATTATAACTTCTTTGACTTCACAATTCGCCCCTTTCACTTAACCGCATCTTACCAAGACTAATCATGTAGTAACTTGTAGTTAGTCGCGAAAAATATCTTTATAATTTTTAATAGAATAAAGTACAATATGCTTTTTTTTCTTCCAAATATTGTCTTTATTTGTATTTAAACTTTTAGGAAAAAGTGATGAAACCAATAATAAAGAAAAGGCACTCGAAGAAGCCATGAAGAAGCTGATAGCGCCTCAGAAAAAATCTGACGACGATCCATTAACACTGGAGGCCCTCATAGCTTTGGCCAAAGAAAAACGCGAAGAACCGAAATCAGAAAAAATATCTGAGGTAATTTTCTGAGATTAAAGCAAAGAGAATAGAAAAGGGGGATAAGCTTCCAAAAATATAAGCGATAGCTCATTGTATTCGGAATAATGTCTAAAAATATGTATTTAAAGGAATTTTCGGCACGCAAAACATTGCAAAAGTTATTAACAAATTAAGTTGAAAAAAGGCTTTTCGTTTTTTGTTAGTAACTCAGAAATTATTAATAATTAAGAAATTAAAAAAAGCTTCTTAAAGAGAAGGAAAATAAACACTGGAAATAGGGCTTCGCGCGACTCCTACGGCATGTGCACGCCGCCTCCCAAAGCGAGTACGCCACAAAAAAGATCTATTTAGTTAATATTTCATTTTTTTATAAATTTCAATTAGTTAGGGTTGGTAAAAAAAGGAAAAAAAAAATTAAAATAACGTTATAAAATATTAAAATATATAATGGTATAAACACCAAATTACAATATTCTAGAATTGCCTAAATAACTACATGTATATTTAAAAACTAAGAATTTCATCAAGTCCTAGGTCTTCCTATATTGTACCTAGTACCGATGCCGCATTAACCCGTTGCACAGCTAAACCAATTCCTTGGATAATGAAAATTCAAGATTTTTTGCATGCAATTTTTTTGCAAATTTTATTTATAAATCCCTTCGCTTTATCACCCAAAGGACCAAAAGTTTTAACAGCAAAAGGAATAAAGATAAAGCGATTTTTAAGCTTTTTAAATTTTAGGTGTTTTTTATTCTCGGCAAAACGAGCAGCCGCACCTACTAAATTAGAAGTTTTATCCAGATAGGATTTTGCAAGTGTATGGCTGCAAGTAGCGTCCCCAAGTAATCGTTTTCCATATTTCTAGGGAATTAAGGACATTCCATCTACATGTTTTCCATCGCTTCTGCAAACTTCAAGAGGCTCTAACACAGAAGGATTTTTAGCTGAAATCAGAGCTTAATCCATGTAGGCCATAAGCATCAGCATTTTTGCCACAAACGCATTTGTGCTGTACACACAAAGGCAGATCAAGTCTGAAAGCGATGGAAATATGAAGTGTTTTGTTATCTAACAAATTTCCCAAGGATGAAGATGGAAGTGCGTTAATCCAAGCATTACTTTCAGGGGCCTGAAGAGCAAGTCGTCTTACCGTATCTTCACTTGCCTGGCATATGTTTGTAATATATTTGTGACGAGCTTGGCAAATCAAAAAGTTAAAATCTTGCTGTTTTTTTGGTATTTCTTGTGGTTGATTTTAAAGATTGCAAACAAATAACCATCTTACAAAGCAATTACTGAAATCATCATCTACTAAATATATAAGTATATAGGAAGGTAAAATTTTGGAAAGTAAATCTGATACCTCATTCATGGAATCTAAAAAGGCAGAAATAGACAGGGTAGATGTATCTCTTATTCCGAGACCTCCAAATTTTACCGAAAAATTGAATCTAAAAAGTCAGAAATAGACAGGGTAGGTGTATCTCTTATTCCGAGACCTCCAAATTTTACCGAAAAATTGAATCTAAAAAGTCAGAAATAGACAGGGTAGATGTATCTCTTATTCCGAGACCTCCAAATTTTACCGAAAAATTGAATCTAAAAAGTCAGAAATAGACAGGGTAGGTATATCTCTTATTCCGAGACCTCCAAATTTTACCGAAAAATTGAATCTAAAAAAGTCAGAAATAGACAGGGTAGGTGTATCTCTTATTTCGAGACCTCCCAATTTTACCGAAAAATTGAATCTAAAAAGTCAGAAATAGACAGGGTAGATGTATCTCTTATTCCGAAACCTCCAAATTTTACCGAAAAATTGAATCTAAAAAGTCAGAAATAGACAGGGTAGGTGTATCTCTTATTTCGAGACCTCCCAATTTTACCGAAAAATTGAATCTAAAAAGTCAGAAATAGACAGGGTAGATGTATCTCTTATTCCGAGACCTCCAAATTTTACCGAAAATTGATCTAAAAAGTCAGAAATAGACAGGGTAGGTGTATCTTTATTTCGAGACCTCCAAATTTTACCGAAAAATTGAATCTAAAAAGTCAGAAATAGACAGGGTAGATGTATTCTTATTCCGAGATCTTCAAATTTTACCGAAAATTGAATCTAAAAAGTCAGAAATAGACAGGGTAGGTGTATCTCTTAATCTGAGACCTCCAAATTTTACTGAAAAATTGAATCTAAAAAGTCAGAAATAGACAGGGTAGGTGTATCTCTTATTCCGAGACCTCCCAATTTTACCGAAAAATTGAATCTAAAAAGTCAGAAATAGACAGGGTAGATGTATCTCTTATTCCGAGACTCCAAATTTTACCGAAAAATTGAATCTAAAAAGTCAGAAATAGACAGGGTAGATGTATCTCTTATTCCGAGACCTCAAATTTTACCAAAAAATTGAATCTAAAAAGTCAGAAATAGACAGGGTAGGTATATCTCTTTCCGAGACCTCCCAATTTTACCGAAAAATTGAATCTAAAAAGTCAGAAATAGACAGGGTAGGTGTATCTCTTATTCCGAGACCTCCCAATTTTACCGAAAAATTGAATCTAAAAAGTCAGAAATAGACAGGGTAGATGTATCTCTTATTCCGAGACCTCCCAATTTTACCGAAAAATTGAATCTAAAAAGTCAGAAATAGACAGGGTAGATGTATCTCTTATTCCGAGACCTCCAAATTTTACCAAAAAAATTGAATCTAAAAAGTCAGAAATAGACAGGGTAGATGTATCTCTTATTCCGAGACCTCCAAATTTTACCAAAAATTTAATCTAAAAAGTCAGAAATAGACAGGGTAGGTATATCTCTTATTCCGAGACCTCCAAATTTTACCAAAAATGAATCTAAAAAGTCAGAAATAGACAGGGTAGGTGTATCTCTTATTCCGAGACCCCCCAATTTTACCGAAAAATTGAATCTAAAAGTCAGAAATAGACAGGGTAGATGTATCTCTTATTCGAGACCTCCCAATTTTCCCGAAAAATTGAATCTAAAAAGTCAGAAATAGACAGGGTAGATGTATCTCTTATTCCGAGACCTCCAAATTTTACCGAAAAAATTGAATCTAAAAAGTCAGAAATAGACAGGGTAGATGTATCTCTTATTCCGAGACCTCCAAATTTTACCGAAAAATTGAATCTAAAAAGTCAGAAATAGACAGGGTAGGTATATCTCTTATTCCGAGACCTCCAAATTTTACCGAAAAAATGAATCTAAAAAGTCAGAAATAGACAGGGTAGGTGTATCTCTTATTCCGAGACCTCCCAATTTTACCGAAAAATTGAATCTAAAAAGTCAGAAATAGACAGGGTAGATGTATCTCTTATTCCGAGACCTCCCAATTTTACCGAAAAATTGAATCTAAAAAGTCGAAATAGACAGGGTGGTAGGTATCTCTTATTCCGAGACCTCCAAATTTTACCGAAAAATTGAATCTAAAAAGTCAGAAATAGACAGGGTAGATGTATCTCTTATTCCGAGACCTCCAAATTTTACCGAAAAATTGAATCTAAAAAGTCAGAAATAGACAGGGTAGGTATATCTCTTATTCCGAGACCTCAAAATTTTACCGAAAAAATGAATCTAAAAAGTCAGAAATAGACAGGGTAGGTGTATCTATTATTCCGAGACCTCCCAATTTTACCAAAAAATTAAATCTAAAAAGTCAGAAATAGACAGGGTAGATGTCTCTCTTATTCCGAGACCTCCAAATTTTACCGAAAAATTGAATCTAAAAGTCAGAAATAGACAGGGTAGATGTATCTCTTATTCCGAGACCTCCAAATTTTACCAAAAAATTGAATCAAAAGTCAGAAATAGACAGGGTAGGTGTATCTCTTATTCGAAACCTCCCAATTTTACCGAAAAATTGAATCTAAAAAGTCAGAAATAGACAGGGTAGATGTATCTCTTATTCCGAGACCTCCAAATTTTACCGAAAAATTGAATCTAAAAAGTCAGAAATAGACAGGGTAGGTGTATCTCTTATTCCGAGACCTCCCAAATTTACCGAAAAATTGAATCTAAAAAGTCAGAAATAGACAGGGTAGGTATATCTCTTATTCCGAGACCTCCAAATTTTACCGAAAAATTGAATCTAAAAAGTCAGAAATAGACAGGGTAGGTGTATCTATCTCTTAATCTGAGACCTCCAAATTTTACCGAAAAATTGAATCTAAAAAGTCAGAAATAGACAGGGTAGGTGTATCTCTTATTCCGAGACCTCCCAATTTTACCGAAAAATTGAATCTAAAAAATCAGAAATAGACAGGGTAGATGTATCTCTTATTCCGAGACCTCCAAATTTTACCGAAAAATTGAATCTAAAAAGTCAGAAATAGACAGGGTAGGTGTATCTCTTATTTCGAGACCTCCAAATTTTACCGAAAAATTGAATCTAAAGTCAGAAATAGACAGGGTAGGTGTATCTCTTATTCTGAGACCTCCAAATTTTACCGGAAAATAACGTACAATTTCGATTTAACGTAGTGTGAATAACACAGGCACACAAAAAAAAAGTTCTGAACCAGATATGTAAAGTACCTTCCGGTATGTTTTTCGGTGGCTAAAACGAATCCGGTAATTTATCCATCACCCTTGATTTTGCCCCAGACTACCCCCCCCCGAAAGGTCAAAATTTAAATCATTTGGAAAATATATAATAAATATCTGACAAGAGGTTTTTTGATGTTGTTAAAACGAATATAAAGTTAGAATTTACCCATAACCCTTGAATTTAACCCTAGCAACCCCCAGCAACCCCTAGCATCACCAAAAACTACCCTAAGGGCAAAAATTTTATTTTATTAGAAGAATCAAAATAAATATCTGACAATACGTTTTTTGGTTCTAAGTGAATAAACTTTTACCCATTAAGGAGGGGGAGTTGCTGGGAGGTTGCTGGAGCAAAATGTAAGGGTGATGGGTAAATTCTGACTTTATGTTCATTTTTAGCACACCAAAAAATGTATTGTCAGATATTTATTTAATTATTCCAATAAAATAAAATTTTTGACCTAAGAGTGGTTTCTGGGTGATGCTAGAGGTTGCTGGGGGTTGCTAGGGTTAAATTTAAGGGTTATGGGTAAATTCTAACTTCATGTTCGTTTTTACTTCACCAAAAAACGTATTGTTAGATATTTTTGTTATATCTTTTTCGAATGAATAAAATTTTGACCCTTCAGGTGGCTGCTGGGGGTGCTGGGGGGTTGCTGGGGCAAAATCTAATGGTGATGGAGAAATTCTGACTTCGGATTCTTTTTTTTTTTGTGTGCCTGTGAATTTACTATAATGGTACGCCAAGGAACTACAATAGTGCAGGCGTAGAAAAGTATAGTGTACAACTCGTTTGGAAAGTGTTTTTCACACTCATGTGACTGTCACAATGGTGTGAAAAATTTTGTTTTGAAAACCTGTTGTCCACTGTACTATTTTAATTTTTATAGTATCTATAGGGTAGTAAGCTTACTACTTTAGCTACTGCTGTAGATATGCCTGATGAAAATTAAACATTATTCTCCAGATTTGGATGGCCATATTTCCGAAACTGCTAAAGATAGACGTATTAAATGTGATTTTTTTAATCTCCTGTAAATATGTTTTAAAAAGTGATATAATATACAGGATGTTCCATGAAAAAAATAATACTTTTTGTCGTACCTTGTGTATCTTAAAATATAATAAAAAATCTGAATACAGATTAGGAAACTACAAAATTAACCACACAAACTAATATTTGAATTTATTCTGTACAATAAAAAATTAAAAAGTTAGGGTGGAGGTGTGTAATTCTATAACTTGACACCCGCTACATTATGTTACAGGAAAATCTCGAAACTGCAAAGAATTAAAATAAACCCCAAAAAAAAAAGTGACGACGTTGACGTTGAAAGCGAACTAAAACAACTACAGAAGGCCATAAACAGTTTACGGCCGAAAGAAGACATTGGGCTGGACAATTTGAACTTAAATAATTTTGGGAATAAGAGGAAAGGCAAACAGGAGGAGGATACTCTGGTAAGAATTTTTCTTATGTGTTCTTTGCTTGATTTTTTCGTTATAGACTGAGCGCTCGCGGCGGAAAAAAGAGCCTGATTTTTTTCAGGCTGCCTTTGATACGGGTGATATTTATAGCCACAAGCTATAGATAGATGCACCTATTAATTCCGCAACGTGGGTTAATTCATATATAAACATTAACTTTAATTAAAAAAAAAAAGATTTTTAAACAACTTTTTAAGCTGCCAATTGTTAAAATAGGTAGATTGCCAAAAACCCCAAAAAAAACAAAAAAGGCGGTTTTCTCGAGACGAAAAAGCAAAATGCTAGTTCGCAAAAAAAACGGGAAAAAAAAAAACCCTTTTTTACACTGCCAAGCCAATTTAGATAATTTTGCATAGATTGGCGAATTTTTAAAAACCGTGTTTCTCGATATTTAAAAATTTTTGCATAAAAGTTAAAAATTTTTCCGTATTTCGAAAATTTTTTCAGCTGCCCATTGAATAAAAAAAACTTTTCAATAATATTTCATATTAAATTATTAATATAATTTTCGAAGTTTAAAGTGTAGGGCAATTAAACTTTAAAAAAAAATTATAATGGTTAACTTTTTTACAGTCTGCCATTGTTTTCAAACAATATTTAGGGGAAAAAATAAACAAACCATTTTAAAGGCAGACGATTTTAAAGGTACTAGTGCTATTAAATAAATTAGTTTTTGTAACATACGGACGATTTTGAAAAAAATTAAAAAATATTTATTTCATTGAAGTAACAGAATAAAAATAATTTATCACTTTCCTCTGACACTATTTCTTCATATTCTGCATTAATATTAATATAAAAGGGCAACATCTTTTTGCCATCATCATTATTATAATCATCATCATCATCGAAAACCTCGCCCCGATCCGGTAAAGATTTTTTTGTCCTCTGTAGATTCTAAACAACATAATTTTTTTAAAAAAAAAATTTCATTTAAAAATTACAAAAGTTTTAACAATTTAATATTAATTTCCCTTTTGGGATTTTCGGATGGCATTATTATCTCTTTAATAATTCGGGATTTTTTTTCGGCTTTTTTTTTTTCCCCATGGGGCTATTTAAAAGGCGAAAAACAAATTTCAATTACTGTTATAAGTATAAATTAAAGTTTAAAATTTTTATTTATTAATAATTTAAAAATTATTAATATTTTTTTTTTTAAAAAACCCTTACATTAAACTTTTTTGTCATATAACAAAAAACGCTCCTGATTGGTCGAGTTTATAACGACGTCATCTGCCTTTTTGCCTACTTGGCCTACTTGTGATATATTAGCTTTCGAAACTGTTTTAAAAAGATTTTCCTATATTTTCCATTGTTTTTGTGTGATTTATTTCCAATATTTTAAAAATTTTGTCAAGTTCTTTTACCATGGACAACTATTTTGTAAAAGCAGACAGCAGAAACCTGCCCCAAGTCGACGCGAACAAGGTCGGATTATACAATATATTATATTATGTAAGGGTTGAGATTTCCCAACCCCGGGGGTTTCCCGGGATTCGATTCTACCACATACCTTTCTTTTTTTTTAATTTAATAATCTTTAAAATATTTCTCAAATAAATTTAAATATATGTTTAGGTATGTTTATAAATATTAATTTTTTTTTTTAAAAAATTACATTTTTATTATTTTTAATTTTTACATCAAAGGGGTATTTGCAGAATTTTTGGGGAAACTTGAAGTTTTTTGTGTGTAAATTTATGAATATTTTACCAAAAAGACAGTTACGTGAATTGTAATTACTTTAAAAAAAACAGTATTTTATTCTAAAACTATTATACGTAAAAAGTTAGTTACACAGAAAAAAACCGGGATTGACCGGGGTCAAAATGGCTTTAGGGCCCCCATGGTCAGGTGAGAAAGAGACCGGGGTCAGGTAGGGGGTTTTGTGCATCATGATGCATGCAAAAACATCGTAGGGCACCTAACTTTACCCGACCCCATCAATCTTCGTTACCTCCTACCCGCGCGATTCTTTTAATATTCAATTAAAGCTAAATGTACCATCTAAATCGTCTGCCATTCAGTTTGTTTTTTTTACTTTTAAAAATTGTTGGGATACAAAAGGCAGACTGTAAAAAATCGTTAAAAGTCATTACTTTTTTTTTTCAAATTAAAAATAGTTTTGCAGTTATATGTATACATCGTATTAGGGGTGCCAAATTTTTTTTATTCAATATTGTGATCTGTTAAATTTTATTTAAATAATTTTACACTGTAAAAAATTGTTCGGGAAAAACTGTAAAAAATTTGTTAAAAACTTTTATTTTCAATTTTTAAAAAACGGGGAACAGTCTGCCTTGTAAAAATTCGGGGCAATCTCATGCACACATTGGTTAAATTGTGCTTGGGGAAATGTAAAAAGTGTTTTTAGTTACACCATTTTTTTTTCGAACTAGCATTAGTATGCTTTTCTCTTGTACGGGAAAAAACCCTCTGCCTGCAACTTTTTTGTGGATTTGGCAATTAGCCCCTTTTGCTTCAACAATTGGCAGACTGTAAAAAGTTGATTTAAGAAGCTTCTTTTTTTTTCTAATTAAAGTTAATGTTTATATATGAGGTAACACGTTGGGAACTTAATAGGGCATCTATCTATAGCTTGTGGCTATAAATATCACCCGTATCAAAGGCAGCCTGTAAAAAAAACGGGCTTTTTAAGAGCGCTCGGTCTATTAGTAGTTAGTACTTTGTAATATTTTTTAGTTAAAAACTATGTATATAATCAAAAAAAAAATCCTATGTGGGTATAAATAATAAAATGATAAATAAAATTTTTAATTTCTAATGCATTTTCACGTGACTTAAAACACTTTTTGATTGGTCAACGTCATCGTCCCCGCTTTTGGTGCCAAATAGATAAGTACAATTACATAGGTCCAAAAAAAAAGTGGTGTCGCTGGGGGTCGGAGTAAAAAATTTTCTGGCGGGATTTTTTTTCCCCTGAACACGTATCTGAGGGGCAAATTTGGGGGGCAAACAGCAAAAAATCAAGAAAACCAAAAAACCGAACAAGGAAGTTTAAAGGTGTATGGAAGCCCAATGCTATGGCCCATTCGATCAAAAATGTCCAGCCCAGTATGAAAATAACTGTCAGAGTTGGCCCCGCCGATTCTGCGCAATAACAAAATTCCACGAAATAATTTAATGTCTTCCCTACTTACACACTGATAAATCAGTGTGTAGTTAGGCAACACATTATACTTTATGAGAGCCGTAATGGTCTTAGGTTGTCTAAGGTTTTTGGTGCAAGGGCGCGCGCGCGTATGAAACTATATCCGCGCTGTATCGTCAACCGTCGTCGTCCATCATTCGTCATTTTCGTTGTGATTTGTGCCCTTTGCGCCGATTGTTTTTCTTTGTGTGAGTACCTATATTTTGTGGTTGCAGAAGTTTTTTGGATTGATAAAACCTTCTTATTTTAGTGATTACTGTTTATTAAATTGTGACTATAATTTTGTGTTTATTGTTTGTTACTTATAATATCGTAACAAAATGATTAGAGGTTGTATGGTTTTGTCTTGCAAATCCAAGGGTTACATACCCGGCATTTTCACTTTAGGTCTGTATTTCTTATATTTAAATTAGGTGCTTCTTATGAGACGTAACGTTAGGTAACCGAAAAAATAATAATATATCAATTATGAATAATAAAATAATGAAAATTTCATAGGAAATAGCAGTGAGAAAAGTAAGGCAATCTTAACTATCTTTTGTGTATTTCTGTGGATTATTAAAAAGAAATAAGGTTTACATTTAGGTACTTTTATTTCATTTAATAATTTAGTACATTCTTTTAAAGGATCAAAATTATATACATTATTATAATTACTGAGCAGACCAGGCAAATTTTAATATATACAGGTTCCTCTAATTGAATGGAAGAAAGTACAATTTTATGTTAAAGTTCCTTTTTGTTTTTTCTGTATTTGTTTAAAAAGAAATTAGATTTTTGGTTTCTTAAACTTACATTATCAACTTTTAAGCTCGACATACTGTAGACACATAATATTTAACGGATACTGTTACAATGGATACCTAGGTACCAAAGGTTACTAAACATTTTTAACCACTGTTATTCTGTCTCATGAATGTGTGTTATTAGTGAAAAGTATATGCCTAAAAAGCAGTTATAAAAATTTTCACTTTTTAATGTACAACCAGAATCTTAGAATTAGATTAAACTCATTTACACTATCTTGCCCTTCTTTTATCACAAAATTGGTGATAAGTACATGAAACTATCATACAATGTTTGAAATTTATTTTAAAAAATCTTGTTTTTTTTTATTTATTTATAAAGATTTTTGGTAGAAATACAAAACTCACAAAAATATCGACCATTTAAATAGAAGGCTTCTTTCCATATTATATCAGATGATATAAAATCCAATATTACACAATAATTTTAAATATTCTATGGTAGTATCGTTTAATAACCAACAATTTTGTGCAAAAAATAAAAAAAAAACAGTGAATGCTTGAATTTGACATTTGATGATGTCAAATTAAATGATCAATAGATAGTAACAAAGAATTATGGAAGTCCGGCTCTGACCTACTATTCATTGCGCAAACTCCGCGGGGCCAACCCCCCTATTCCCGCTGCCCTGCACGCCTGGACAATTTTGTTCTACAGTATTGGGCTTCCATACACCTTTAAACTTCCTTGGTCCGGAAATGCACAGTTTTAAGATACAGGGTGATAACTTTTTTAAAAAAATATTAATTTTTTATTAATATTTTAAAAAATATTTTTTCGATTCTTTTAAAATTTGGCAATATTATTTGTTGTATTAAGAGAATAATTTAGCCCTAAATAGATTAAAATTATAAGGTCCAGTGGCGTCCCGGGGGCATCTTAGCGAATAAAATTGTCAAAAAACTGCCTTTTTTGCAACTTTAATATTTGTTGCTTGATTAAGCGTCTAAAAATACAACTTCTTTACCTCCTGTATATTTTGCGTATCTCACTTCGTTTTCGAGAAAAAAAAAATAAAAACGGTTTCATTTAGTGATGAGCGAGACCGGTCTTGGTCTTGCGGTCTTGTCGAAGACCAAGACCAAGACCGCCTTTTCGCTTGCAAGACCAAGACCAAGACCGGGGTATGCAAGACCAAGACCAAGACCAAGACCGAGGAGTGCAAGACTACGCAAGACCAAGACCGACCTGCAAGACTCTTGCACTTCTGCGACTTTTTTTTTAATATTATAATATTTAGTTTTTATATTTAATATTCAGAGGTATTTCATACAGACATGACAAAAAATGTGTTAGAACTACCAAAAAAGGCGATTATTTAATAAGTAACAGCTTTCTTTAATTAAATAATAATTAAATAGATCACTTGGTTTTTTATATACAGTTTTCTAACAATGATAACGAGTAAATTCAATAATATGTTTCAAAAATAAAAAGATTGTGACTCATTGGTCCGATACAGCTCGATATCTCCGAAACGGTTCTCGACAGAGAAAAAATAGGAGTACAAAAGTTATAGAAGCTGATAATTACTTTCATTTTTTAATGTTTTTTTAGTTATCTAGTGATGCTACTTAAAGGGTGGTTCAAAAATTTTCACAAAAGAGAAAAAAAATATTTTTGTTCCACACTGTAAGAAATGGCACCATTAGATTGCTTCTTAAAACTAAAATATAAATGTAAAAGAGATAGATTAATAAAAAATATTATTTTCATATCATATAGGAATAGTTTTTATATAAATGAATTTAAAATATGACTTCCGGTTTAGACGAAAACTGATATTTAAAAATCATCTACGTTGATATTGTTCCTACATGACAGTTCAACAATTTCCAGCATAAAATACCGGGTGGTGATTTTTTAAATGGATTTTTCGCCATATTTTTTTTATTTTAGGCTTAATACAAGGGAGTTTTCTTGAGTGTCAGTAGATTTTTTGGAAAATTTTAAAATAGATAATAGTTTCACATTTTACGCCCTTTTTTTCTATAATTTTTGTATGTTCAGTTTTTCACCATCATGAAAGGTTTCGAAGATATCGAGCTTTGACACACTATTGAGCCACCTTGTATATGCAGATTGTTTATAAAGTATGTGTGCCAACTTTGTACTGCAAATATTTGACTAATTTAGAGATAAAAAGTTTATATGAACTTAAAAGATTCCTGAATAACTTTTTTTTTTAAATCAGAAACCAATGTTCACATATAAAAATTATTTTTATGAAAATTTTACATCTAATTGAAATTAAAAGTTTTTTTTCTGCTCACACAGTACACAGATTTGTTTTAATTTTATATGCTTCTTTAAAGAAAATTTTAATAATTCTTATCACTAAAATGTTTCTATGTGCAACTAAATGTATGAAAACAGGTTGTCTTAATTCAACTAAAAATGAAGCGCTACCAATAAATAAACCCCTACATAATTCAAATGTAAGCTTAAAATCGGTATATTTTAAATTTTTAATGCAATAAATATAGTCGTCATTTTTATTTATTTTTAAGTATTAAAAAAATATGTTTTACTCAAGATTACTTACTTTAAATTATTACTACCAAAAAAAAGCAAGACCAGCAAGACTCTTGCAGCAAGACCAACACCAAGACCGGGTGGTGCAAGACCAAGACCAAGACTAGCCCGGTCTTGGTCTTGGTCTTGCTTTGCTCATCACTAGTTTCATTGCATGCCACTGGACAAAATTAATTTATTAATTTTTGCTAAAAAAATCACAGGTGCCCTGGAAAACAAAAAAATCAAAAACATTTCTAGGCAAGAGTTTTAGTGCAACAACAGCTATAACAAATGTTGGAAATGTCCACCATCCATTTCTGTACACCTTCTCACTCGACGAATCATTGAACGACGAACTCGAGCAAAAATTCGAGGTCTATTTCTCACTTCTTCGCAAACATTTACAATTTTATTTCTTAACTTTTCTATTGTTTTTATGGGAGTAACGTAAACCAGAGTTTTAAGGTGTCCCCACAAATAAAAATCTATTGGATTTAAGTCAGGGGAGCGAGGTGACCATTGAATTGGTCCACCTCTGCCAACCCAATTTTCCCCAAAGGTGTTATTTAGATGAGTTCTAACAGCTATACTAAAATGAGGAGCTCCATCGTGCATAAAAGTTATTTGATTACGTACATTTAGAGGAACTTCTTCCAGCAGTATGGGCAATTCTTGTTGAAGAAACTCTAAGTAAGATTCGCCGTTTAATCTTGAGGGTAAAAGAAGGGCCCAATAAATTGTCACCAATAATACCCATCCACACATTTAAAGAAAATTGTTCCTGGTGACGACATTGTACGTAAGCATGAGGATTTTCTTCACTCCATACATGAGTGTTATGGAAATTAACAATACCATCCCGCCGAAATCCAGCTTCGTTCGTAAAAAGTATGGTTTTATTAAAATTTCTGTTATTATTAACCTTTTCGTAATACCATTGGCAAAACTGCAAACGGGCAGAAAATCTCTTGGTAGTAATGCCTACACACGTTGAACAAGATACGGATACAAAAGTTGTTCGGAGAGAACCTGCCACACACAGCACCGTGTCTGTTGAAATGAATCCCCTAATCGAGCTGCTATAGTCCTGGTACTTATACCAGGATTTTGTTTCACGGCACGTAAAACTGCCTCCTCAGGCGTTCTTACGGACCTCGGCCGGCCTCTATCATTGGTGGGAATGGCAAAACTTCCTAAATAACATTATTGTCAAAAACATTACAAAAAAGAAATAAGAAAATTTACCTCTTTCCCATATTCTACGGTCTACGCTCTCAAAGGTTTTACTATCTGGAAGTTGCCATTGGGAAACGCTTCTGCATACAGGCGCCTCGCTGCATAACAGTTACTGTAAGCACGTGCATACATTACATGCATGTCTGTCATTTCCTCAAAAGTGTAATTTTCCATCACAAAAACCGAGATAAAAACTTTTAGAGAAATTTCGCCAAGAAAATTGGGTGAATAATTATTTTCCAGAAGAACTGACGCTTGTCAGTGTCAAACCTCCATGCAGAAATGATTTTTTGGTTTCCAAGGCACCTGTGATTTTTTTAGCAAAAATTAATAAACCAATTTTGTCCAGTGGCATGCAATGAAACCGTTTTTATTTTTTTCTCGAAAACGAAGTGAGATACGAAAAAAATACAAGAGGTGAAGAAGTTGTATTTTTAGACGCTTAATCAAACAACAAATATTAAAGTTGCAAAAAAGGCAATGGCGTACATTTTTTTGCCAATTTTATTCGCTAAGATGCCCCTGGGACGCCACTGGACCTTATAATTTTAATCTAATTAGGGCTAAATTAGCCTCTTAATACAACAAATAATATTGCCAAATTTCAAAAGAATCGAGTAAATATTTTTAAAATATTAATAAAAAATAATATTTTTTAAAAAGTTATCACCCTGTATCTTGAAAACTGTGCATTTTGGGACCCATGTTTATAGAAACTTTTTCTCATAATTTTAAACAAGGAATCGCCCATTACAATATCTCCGTCTATTTTTCGAACACCCTGTATAAACGAAAATGTAATTTTAACAAAAAATTTCAGTCCAAAATAGGAAAAAAATATTTTTTTATTAATGTGAATCCCAAATCACTTCTAAATTTGCAGCAAAAATCCAAAATAAAAATAATTTTTACATTTTTTCCAGGGGTATACCTTGAAAGAATCCTGAAAGTTCAGTTTTTTGATTATAACTAGAAAAATTACATTTAGACAAAAAGGTTATATAACTTCAATTGAAGGTCTTGTAAAAATACTTATTTTATGTCATATAAAGCTACGTGTATCTTTTATAGTTTTTAAGATACGTTTTAAATAAAAAAAATCGTTAATATTTGAAATTACGTCTTTTCTCGATTATTTGCTGTTTGACCCCTAATTTTGACTTAAGATTCGTGTTCAGCGGAAAAAAATACGCCAGAAAATCTTAGTCCGATCTCCAGCACACGCCACTTTTTTTTGTGGACCTGTGATATTCTTCTGTAGAATGATTACTGGGACGACTAATACAAAAAAAGGCTTTTACATCCCAAATTAAGTGAAAACTATTTTAAAAACAGAAAACACTCTTGGGGCAAAAACCCAGGATATGTTTAATAAAATTAACTAATAAGTGTTAAGCTTCAAACATATACCTACTAAAGGCAGCCTTAAAGATCCGGCCGTGCGAAAAAGCCTGCAATTGGTCGGCGGGAAGAATTATACCCCGCTCTGCATGCTAATTGGTCGTAGTATATACCCGCTGGCCAATCAGCACTTTAGAGCGAGGGAAAAAGGTTCTACACCTATTTTTTCTCTCTCACGCTTGTTCGCACGGCTAAACTCTTTAAATTTATTTTAAAACACGAAAACTAACAATATTTTCTTCCTTAGGCTATGCTTAGTCAGCTAATCGCTCAGAATGGTGGTGGTGCCTCGGCTTCAGCTGATCTAGATCTAGGTGGTGCAGGTATGATAAATTTATATTAACCTCTTTGTTTCACTTATAAATAATAAAATTTTATTTTACTATAAAATATAATACAATAGTGCGTTCATTTTCCTTTTTTATCGTTAAATTTGTAAGATCTCGTATAAAAGTAATTTAAAAGTAATTCAATTACAATTACCAATTACTCTTCTAAACAGTGGTAAATTACGGTTACCAATTACTAGCATGTTTGTTAAAAGTAATTTAATTATCAATTAAAACTAAAAGTAATTAAATATTTTAGCAATTACTTTATTTAAATTACCAAATATATTAAACATGATACATTAAACAAATAAAAATGTTATACTAATATGCATCATATGCGCACGTCACACTATTCAAACTGCTTTCTCGGCCAGTTCAACATTAAATGACTTTAAAATAAAAATTTCTTTTTAATCCACCCCAAACATCAACAGATTTTTCCACAAAAAAAAAGTATAAAAACGGTGGAGGTAAGCCTCAATCGAAAATACTAAATCGGCGCGGAGGCGGAGGCGAAAAATCAATTATTTATTAGGTAATTGAATTAATTTATAAGTAATCCAATTACTTTATAAGTAATTAAATTACTTTTTAAGTAATTCAATTACTTTATAGGTAATTGAATTGCTTTTTAATTAATTGAATTACTTGGGATTCGTGAAATCAATTACCAATTACAATTACATTAACTAGTAATTGATAATCCAAATACCATTACCTTTTTCAGAAAGTAATTGAATTAAATTAATCCAATTATTGAGAAGTAATTAAATATGATTTTTTAATTATTTTAATTCAATTACCCACAGCTCTGAGTATAGTTTTGTTAGAAATGCGTACCATGTAAGTTACTCAAGGAAGTTTAAAGGTGTATGGAAGCCCAATGCTATGGCCCATTCGATCAAAAAATGTCCAGCCCAGTATGAAAATAACTGTCAGAGTTGGCCCCGCCGATTCTGCGCAATAACAAAATTCCACGAAATAATTTAATGTGTTGCCCTACTTACACTGATAAATCAGTGTGAAGTTAGCCAACACATTATAATTTTATGAGAGCCGAGTACCGTTTTTTTGGATTGAACAAAACCTTCTTATTTTAGTGATAAGTGTTTATTAAATTGTGACTATAATTTTTGTGTTTATTTTTGTTAACTTATAATATCGTAACAAAATGACTAGAGATTGTATGGTTTGTCTTGCAAATCCAAGGGTAACATACCCGTCTTTTTAACTTTAGGTAAGTATTTTTTATATTTAAATTAGGTGCTTCTTATAAGATGTAACGTTAGGTAACCGAATAAATAATATATCAATTATAAATGATAGAAAATGAAAATTTCATAGGAAATATTAGTGAGAAAAGTAAGGCAATCTTAACTATCCTTTAGATGATTTCCACTATGTTTGTGTAATTCTGTGGATTATTAAAAAGAAATAAGGTTTACATTTAGGTACTTTTATTTCATTTAATAATTTAGTACACTCTTTTAAAGGATCAAAATTATTGATTACTGGGCAGAACAGGCAAATTTTAATATATACAGGTCCCTCTAATTGAATGAAAGGAAGTACAATTTTGGTACGGTTTTTTGGGGCGCTGATTACAAATCTAAAAAAAATGCAATGTTTCGTTTTCGAGATATTCTTCACTAAAATTGAATATCAAATTAACCTTATTTACACTATTCCTCCTTCTTTTTGCACAAAATTCTTGATTTTTACACTAAATTGGCACACAATATTTCACAGACACCTTTTAAAAACTTTTTTTATGTTTATTTTACACCTTTTTTACACATTTATTTTTTAAACAAATATGGCTGCTGCCTTTGAACTTAAAAGTTGGCAATTTAATGGAGAAAAGATGTAAAATAAATAAAAATACAAGGTTTTAAAAGGTGTTTATAAAATATCGTGTGCCACTTTAGTGTAAAAATCAAGATTGTGTACAAAAAGAAGGGAGAATATAGTGAAAATGAGGTTAGTTTAATTTTCAACTTTGATGATGAAGATCTCGGAAACGAAACGTTGCCGATAAGATATTTTTTCAGATTTGTAATCAGCGCCCCAAAAAGCTCCTTTATACCAAATTTGATCAAAATCGGAGAGGAGGCAACTTTCGAGACAATACCATTTGTTTAAAAATAAATTAGATTTTTTCTTAATCTTGCATTATCAACTTTTTAAGCTCGACATAGTGTACACGCATAATATTTAACGGATACTGTTCCAATGGATACTCAGGTACCAAAGGTTACTAAACATTTTGAACCACTGTTATTCTGTCTCATGAATGTTTGTTATTAGTGAAAAGTATATGCCTAAAAAGCAGTTATAAAATGTTCACTTTTTAATGTACAATCAGAATCTTAGGATTAGATTAAACTCATTTACACTATATTGCCCTTCTTTTATCACAAAATTGGTGATAAGTACATAATACTATCATACAATGTTTGAAATTTATTTAAAAAATCGTGATTTTATTTATTTACAAAGATTTTGGTAAAAATACAAAACTTCAAAAATATCGACCACTTAAATAGAAGGCAGTAAAGTGGCGCCATCTATTCTTTCCATATTTTATCAGATGATATAAAATCTAATATTACACAATAATTTTAAATATTCTATAGTAGTATCCCTTAATAACCAACAATTTGTGCAAAAAATAAAAAAAACAGTGAATGTTGGAATTTGACATTTGATGATGTCAATTTTATAGATAGTAACAAAGAATTATGGAAATCCGGCCCTGACCTACTATTCATTGCGCAAATTCCGCGGGGCCAATTATCCCGCGCCTGGCTGGACAATTTTGTTCTACAGTATTGGGCTTCCATACATCTTTAAACTTCCTTGAAGTTACTCGTCATAGATGATATAAAAAGTACCATGCCGCTTATATTTCAGGAGTTATTACTGCAAATGCTGATAGCTCAATAACTTCTGGATCTCTGCCAGGCGAATTTGGAAGCAGTAAACTTACTCCTCAACAAATATTAGAAATAAATAGAATTATGGGTAACGGTGTTCATAATGGAGCGACCTCTTATAATGGTCTAGGTAAGTCTTGTTTTTTAAGGAGTAGCTAATTAAAAAATAATACACTTTCGTTAGGGTTATAATTAGAAAAATATTTGTTATTTAATTCTTCATCTAATGACCTAAAAATATACAGGGGCTCACATTTAAAATAAGCAAAATAAAGTGCTTTCAAATTTAAAAAGTTTGACACTAAATTTTGGACACCAAACATGACCTAAGCGACTAATATTACGTTACTTAATAAGTTATTTGTTTAGTTCTATTAATCAAGCACTATTGGTATTTTTATTCATTTTTAAATTCAATGGTGCAAAAGAGTTTTTTTTTATATTTTATTTTTTTTCTCTGAAATTACTAAACCGACGATGACAAAATTTCAAAGGAATATAAATGACCACAAGAGGTACCTAAATATACAAAAAAATACAGAGCATTCCATTTAATGGAATGCTCTGTATGTATGCACCACACTTTTTTGTGACACCCTGTATAACCAAAATTATTTTCCTGAAATGCACCGTGGGTTAAAGGTAACGTCAGCAAAATATGAAAATTTTACAGTGAATAATAAATGAGCTACAGAAGACGGGAGGTGAGCTGCAGGACCCTGTATATGTAGTGATAAAATGGGAAAATCTTACAGTTGTGTATCATAACATTTCTTGTATTACTGTTAACTCACACAGTTTGTAGAACGTTGTCAATAATAATAAGCACATTACATAATGAGCCTTTCTTAACAATAACTATTTGACGAACAATTTGAGTTTATGAAAAAATTTTTGAGTTACATATTAAAGATTTTTTTCTAAAAATAAAACATGGATTTGGGAGATTAGGTTAAGAATTTTGTCCAGTATTATGCAAAGAATTCTTAGTATTATTAGATCAATATTTTTTGTACAGTGACGGCCATTAAATCCTGGGCAAAAAAATATTAAATTTTGACTTTTCTGCCAATTTTTGTAAATCGCTCTTTTTTACCTTGTTTTACTTTTAATTATTATAAATAAAGCAAAAGGTAAAAGAAAATATTTATATTTTATAAAAACTAACAAAGTGATAAATTAATTAACAATTTAATAAATTCTAATAAACTTAAATATCCTTTCAAACAAATTTAATATTTTATTGCGGCCCGGTTTTTTTCTAAGACAGAGTTTAGCCTTCCAGGCATCGAATGGGCCACAGCCCGGGCGTAGTCCGGATTTCCTCGTAACTCATTTCACGCCTTTAAAATTTTATCCTTAAACGAACTTAAGGATTTGCGGCCTAAACTCATTTTTCCTATTTATATTTTTAACTAATAAGCCCCAAACATTTTCCATAACATTTAAATCCGGACAACGTTCGGGCCACGGTAAAATTCTGACACGCTGCTCTTCCATCCATTCATCGACTTACCGAGCCGTATGAACGGAACACTTATCTTGCTAAAAGAACAAATTTCTGTCCGGAAATCGATCCAGTACAGAAGGAAGCATGATATTCTGTAGTAGATCTATATATTCTTCCGCATTGAACCTTTCTTCGATAAAATAACATACATCAAGGACCTTGTGCACTCAGCCCCCAAACATTTACCGAAAATCGCCCACTATTTCTGTCCTTTTAAGTATATTTTTCGTCAAATTGTGTTCTTTGAGGCCTGTTTACCTTAAGTATCCCATTGTAGCACGATACTTTTTCATCGGTGAATATTATATTTTCCCAAAAAATCGGAGGTTCCAAGTAAAATTGTAGAGCAAATCCAATGCTTTGTTCTTTATTTGCATTTGTTAAAAACGGTTTTAAGGCTGCCGGGTGGCAGCGCAATTCAAATATTTGCCTTTTTCTTCGCCGTGCCGTTCTAACCGATGCGATGCTGGGAAATTTCTTTCCGTTTTTGCTGTAACTACAGATTTAAATGGTTGGTTTCTCAAACCATTAACTACATTATTGTCTTGTTTTTAATTCGATAGTTTGAGCGACCACTTCCAGCTCTTCGCTCAAAGGAGTGTGTTTCCTGTCATTTTTTTTTAACAAAATGAATAGTACTCTTTGGGATGTTAAGCTCTTCCGCCACATTCCTTTCTGGCCAAACCTTTCTGCTGAATATAATGAATAATTAATACTTTTTGATCCAAAGTTATGTTTGGCATTTTAAAAAATATTTTTCCTACGAGCGTGCGGAAAAGTCCACTTTTCCGCACGCATTTGAGTGCGCAGAGTTGCACTTTTTCGCACGGCGTGCGGAAATGTGAACTTTTCTGCACGCCGTGCGGAAAAGTAAAACTACTCTAAAATCTTACAGATAAGCAAGATTATATATGTTTTTAGTAATTGTATGCTATTTCATGCAATATACGAAGCCATTGCAAGTTTTAGTTTATTCTCTTTTTTTTTTGTTACTTCGTAATTTTCAATATTTCAATTAAAACACAAAAAACTTTTTTTTAATTACCCTGTATAATAATAATAAATGATTATGACAAGTCAAGCAACAATATTTAATTTTGGGTAATTTTAACACATGTCAGTTTTTTTCTTCGTTTCCATATGAACAAGCAATTGCACAAATGAATTTCAATACAAACAAGCGTTTTTAATAAAAAAGGCGTCATAGTATCTTTTTTAATTAAATAAAAATCCGACAAAAAAAAATTATTTAAAATGGTAGTTCCCAAGAGGAGCTACCAGATTTTTGGGATGCAGCAAATACCGTAAGTTTGAATTTATTACCAGCAAAATCTCGTGAAAAATATGAGAATCAATATAGTCATTTCGAAAACTGGTGCTGCAGCAAGGGGACAAAAAGTATTAAAGAGGAAGTGTTCTTGGCCTATTTTGCGGTTTGCAAAAACATATAAACCTAATACTTTATGGAGTAAGTACTCTATGTTAAAATGTGTCCTCAAAGTGAAAAGGAACCTTGATTTAAGTTTATATTTCAAGCTAACATCACTACTTAAACCCCAAAAAAACGTGGGATACCGGCCAAAAAAATCAAAAACTTTAAACAAAGAAGAAGTTTCAAGATTCATGAAAGAAGCACCTGATAATATTTACCTTCTAATAAAAGTTGCTACAATTTTTGAATTAGCCGGTGCTTGTAGGAGAGATGAACTTACAAAAAAAAGTTGATGATATAAGGATAATGAAAATTTGATAGTGGTGAAAATTCTGACAGTAAACATAACATTTCCCAGAATCTTTTAGTGTCTGATAAAACAAATAACGGACTTTATCTGCAATTGTACAGTAAATATGCAAATTTGCGAAAACCACATACCCCACACAGACGTTTTTGTTCACTATAAAAAAGGGAACATGCAGTACGCAATGTGTTGGGAATAAATTCAATAGGAAAAAATGCCTTCAGAAATTGCTGCATACCAAAAATTTAAAAAAAAATCCAGAAGAGTAGACGGGAAATAGTTTTCGTCGATGCTCTGCGCCCCTGTTGCGGATTCTGGAGAAGGAATTACCAATGTCAAGCGACTTGGGGGGTGGGGGAAAACAACGGCTGTAGCTGAGAGCTACATTGATGAATCCACAAAAACAGAAAAAAAGGGTATGTCGAATAAAAATTGACCATGAACAACTCCCCTCCCGAGCTAAAATCAACCTTCATGCAATAAGCGCTTCCATAAGCACCCGTCAAATGAAATTACAGGTTCTGTAATTAATTTACAATAAAACTAATAAATGTTTTTTTGTTGTAAATGTTATCAACAAATAATTCCCATTTATAAATATGTTGTAGTAGTTCTTTCAGATTAAACATAATTTAAAAATAATCATTGCTTTAATATTGGTATTATCTGACGCTCGTAGGAAAAATTTTGTTTACGCTTGCGCAAAATGACTTTTCCGCATTTACTGTTTGCCGATCCGCTTCCGTCGTTCGGGGAACGGCAGTCGCGTGCGGAAAAGTATCACTTTGCGCCTTTTTAGGAAAATAACTATTTAGGCACTGACAACGGACACCTGTTACCATAGATAGAAGTAAATCTTATATTTTTTTTTATATATATATAATGGTTTACATAAGTCTTTGGATTTAGCTTTACAAATATATTGAACCGCTCTCTTTTAAAAGAAAAACACTCATTATAGGTACTGACAAGAATTTCCCCCAAAACAAATATCATATCTTATAATAGATTTCATTAAATCAAAATACATAGAATTTAAAATAGAAAATTCTTCTAATTCATGAAAGAGTACTCTAATAGCATAACAAATAGATGTAAGTTTACTAATTAGTACATAATTTTTTATATAGGTTCTTTAAAATTTACTTCGACATAAATTTAGTACCTGGAAAGGATTTTATAATTCAATCATTCAAAAATATGTTATTAAGTACACATTTTAATGTTAAGATATTAGTTTTAGTTATATTAAAAAAGCAAGTTAGAGTTACCCCATGATTTGATTTTTAAAATATCATTTTTAGTTCAGAACTTGTATTTGTGTTATTCCATAAAATAGTTGTAATATCCGCAAACATTGTAAATTTATATAGAATAAAAATAGTAAAGGTCCAAGAACAGAACCCTTTCAAACCTTTCATTCAATGAGATAATGCAATAGTAATTAAATGGTCGTTATTAAATCAAAAATATGTAACACTCTGTGGGGTTTATCAGTAACACAACAAATGTAATAATACACAACGGTAAGATTGTCGTATTTAACCACTTTAATTTAAGTCATCTCGTTTGGTAATTTTTAAATGGTAATATAAATATTTTTGGTACATTCTATTAGCATTGCATCTAATGGCAAATGTCAAGATAATTCGATATTTTTATCATGAGTGCATTAGTTTTTTTATTTGTTCTGATCATTTTTTTACATATGATTAAATTAATTGTTCAAAATTTTAGAAATAGCAATATATTTGGATTTAACTGTATATCATTGTACATATTTAATTTCAGCTGGAAATTCAAATCCCGCCGTCCAACACCTTTTAAACCAATACACAGCCTTACATAAGGTTCCTAATGCAAACGGCTACTCCAATCAAATTAGTGGCCTTAACAGTTTAATAAACGGTTATGGTGCCTCCCAGTACCCCCATGGCCAACCGAGTTACGGCCCAGGCGCTTCTAATTCTTATTCAGGCCCCAACCTAAACCTGTATGGTCCTAACTCATATGGAATCGGCTCAATTCCATATCACTCTAACACCTATGCTCCTACCTCAGCCGCCAATGGACCTAATTCAAACATATACGGTGCCAGTTCAATAAACTCGTATCATCCTAACTCAAGTCCATATTCATATGGCACCGACTTGTATTCCCCTAATTCCAACACATATGGGAATAACTATGGTTCTTTAGCTCCACACGCTGCTCCCTCCTACAACTCTGGCCCATACCCCAATACCTACTCTGGCTCAGGCAAGTATGGGCCTACCTCAGGCCCATATGGTGTTTCATATAGCTTCAACCACTTGGGCTATGATAACACTGGTTCACCTTACGAAACCGATGAAGGATATGGAGCCATCGAACATTTTTTAGGGCCAGGCAAAGCAGGTATCTATTCTGATACTAACTATAACTCCAAACCTTCAACAGGGTATTCTGGAGGTTCTAGTAATGTTTTGTATCACTCTTATGACGCCATTGCTCCAAATTCCTATACCTCTAACTATCCAGTTTCAAAAAACGGGTACAAATCCCCTAGTTATTCAAGTGTTGTTTCTGGGGGATATACTACAAGCACCCAAGGTTCTCCAGTCTATGGCCAACAAGGTTACATTGGACCAGAAGCAGTTGTACCCCGAAATTATGGCCCTGGAGGGCACGCTAGTCCAGGGATAGCTTACCAAGGTTCCCCAAAGGACTATTCCGTGGTGACTAAAGGTGTTGGAGCAAACTATGGAGGTATAGCTGACCAAAGTGATGCAAGTACGTACCAAAAATATGGAAAACCATTTCTTCCTACAACAGGACCATCTGGAAGTTATGGAGGTAGTTCTCCAGGTCAGTTTTTTTTCATTTAAATTCCCTACTCCTCTTCAGGTCATATTTTTACTACTTTTTAGGCAGTAACTACGGTTCAAAAGGTCATGGTGGACCAAGCTTGGATCAACCATATGGTGATGATCAGACTAGCGACCAATACAAGTATGCCTTAGAGTCCGATCTAGCTAAACAGATCGAAAGTCTGGAAAGAACAATTACAGGACTAAACAAAGGGGATTATACCCAAACGGCAGAAGACAAGGCCACTGTTGCCAGTTTGGAACAAAGAATTTATGAACTTAAAAGTAAGAGGTCTATTAAACCCAATGTGGATAAAAAAGAAACAATCCCTGATTCGAAAATAATAATTTTTGGCAGAAGTGTTATTTAGGTATAAGGGGTTATTTTTAGACAATAAAAAATATGTGCAAGGGGCCTATTAAGGCTCTCTACAAAAAATACTGATTTTTATTAAATTTAAAAAATTATTTCCAGGTGTTATAAATAGTCTTAACAAACCATCATACAAGGCGCCACAATCATCCTATCCTAGCAACCAACCTTCCTATGGTGCCAACACACATGAAACATCGTACGGCCAAAACCAAGCGCTATACAAACCTCAGCAACCATCATACGCCGCAACTCCTGCGTCCTACAACGCAGGATCATCACAAAATGGTGCTCAACAAAATTATTATGGTTCCACGCCATCCAATCAAACACCATATAAACAAGGTGCACCAACTCAACAAAACCAAGCAGCATACAGTCCAAACCATGATTCCTACAGCCGCCCGAATCAACCTCCAAGTATAGCTCCGCAGTCTGCTTATGGGGCTGCTTCTCAACCTCAAACAACATATCCAGCCAACGCGCCTCCTCAAGCTTCAATCCCACAACCATACCAAAGCAACCAACCGAGTTATCCACCTAACCAACCGAACAGCCCGATGTACAAACCCGAAGAACCACCTCAACATTCAGGCGGTCCACCTCCATCCTACCAAACGGGTCCTCAAGGTGACCAACAACAGTCTACAGTACCCTATCAACCAAATCAGTCGGCAAGTGCTTCATCGTATCAAGCCAAAGCAGCCACTGCGGAGAATAGGGGTATGTCTCATGCAGTGAGGAAGGAATTGAGTAGATTGATGGATAAAGTAACGGCAAAGAGTAGGAGAAAGAGGCAGGTTGATGGGATGGTACCTCCACAAATGGCACCAATGGCACCACGACAAATAGCTCCTGCGTCAATGGCACCGCAAATTAATCCCCAGATGGCAGGAACGGATATGAGTATTAATATAAGGCAACAAAGAGGGCCTGGTGATTATAATCGTAAGTAAACTTTTATTGAAAATTTTACAGGATATAGCAAGAATCGAAATATACCCCGTAATTAAATTTTCTACAAAATTTAATTAACAGAAAAAAAACTCAAAATTATGAAATAATATTTTTTATGTATACACTAAATTAACCAACAAAACCGAAATCAAAAGTAGGTACGAAACAATTTAGGATTTTGGTCAAACCATACAATTTTTTTTGTATGGTTTAAGCAAATTTATTTAAACTTTTTGTGCATTATTAAGTATACTTTTAATAATATTTTGTTATTTATTCATTAAGAAATATTGAAAAACAAGCCGGTGACAGAGCTTGTCCGAAAACGTCTTAGAAAAAAAAACAATTTGCGGTGTTCACTATATCTCGGTCGGAAATTATCTGAAATCAAAAACCATTCAAATGTAGTCAAACTATCATCAAACGCTCCCTCCAACGTTCTTCGATTTTTTTTTTTTTCATTTAAAACATTTTTGGTGGTCATCTAAAGTGTAAACTGATATTTTTCACGAAAAATTCCAACATTTTTAAGGGTGGGAAACTCCCTTAATGTAAAAAAAAATAAACTTAACGTTGGAGGGAGGTATTTTACATAAAATAATTTATGATATGTATGTATTAATATACTTATTTAATATATAAAATGATACAGTTTTTAAAATGAACTTCTGTATGATATATAGTTTAATTAAATTTGTAATTCAGTTTAAAAACAGACATTTTGAAAAAAATGATGTTTTTGAGAAAAAGATTATAATAAATATATATAAAATGGTAATTGTATATAATATAAATATATATTAATATATATATATATATATATATATATATATATATATATATATATATATATATATATATATATATATATATATCAAATGTCTCCAAATCCCCATTGGCCTTTAAGGCTGATTTGGGGGGGTTAGAGGGGTTTTCGGGTTTTGTGTCCGTGGAGACTTTTGATCAGCGTGTTGAAAACTTTTACTTTGCAAAGTTTGAAAACAATTGTTCGAAATCTATTATCCATAGGAAAATGGCGAGGTCCTTTAAAATTCGAAAACAGTGGCTCCTAGAGACCTAACTGAGGTATACATTTTTGACGCAGTGGAAATAGTACTTCTTATTTAATAAACAGGTCAATATACTAAGCTTAAAAAAAGTCATCTAAAACAAGTCACATCAAAAGTATGGACGAATTTGAATTTCTCGCCTCAAAAAACACCCAAATCCCAATTTTGTACCGTTATATCATTTAGTTAAGAAATTATTATGAAAAAACGAAACAAAATTAAAAGTTTGACACCCTGTATCTTAGTTATTATCAACTTTGGGATAAGGCAACTTTACGTTAATTTCATTATTTCGACCCAAGGAATCTGCTGTTGCTCTGTGTCCCATTACTTCTGGGACACCCTGTATATTAAATATGTACATGTCAACATTACACAACAAAGTTTAAACAAATACAAAATATAACATGAAAACAAACAAATAAAATTATCAAAAAAAGAAGATAACTAAAAATAATTAATATGATAGATATTAACACCACCGTAGGTAACTTTTAAATGCTTTACTTTTCTGGCATAACCTGATTACATCTGCGGAAATAATTGTTATATCAGATTCGCAGGTCATCAGAGAAAAGGCTTATAATTTCTCCTGTTGAAGGAGGAACTACGTATGTATTTATTTAGCAGTGTCGTAGGCTTTAAGGCTTAGAAGGGCTCTCAAAGCAACTTTACAAGAGCCCTTTAGATTCGATTAAATCTTTTGAATCTGTAATTTTAGACATAGACTTTAACAAAAAATAAATTGCATTTTTGTATATTAATATTGATACATATATTCCATTAGTTGGAGATGATGCCTTGACCCAAATAGCAAACACCTTTAAAAAATACCTCGAAGAAAACCTGACCGAAACCGACAACCAACCGACCCAACTGCGTGCAACCAACAACCAAGAACAAAGAAACAGCGCCATGGACGACCTCAGAGCGAAACTCGAGTCACTTAAGAACCAGTTAGGTACGCTCAAAATTACCCGAGACTTATCTTAACTCAAAAACCTTTTTTTTCAGAGTCGCAGCGACCATCAGGAAAGTCATTGAGTGACATTTTCGCGACACCAAGTAGTATTGGTCCTTCAGCGCCATCTTACGCAAGCAACAATAACTATTATAATGACCAGTTTCAAGTTCCCGAAATTACTACTTTGCAGAAAACCATAAGTGATAAACACCAAGATATTTTCACCCAGATTCTCCTTAAAATTTTGGAAAAGGTATTAGGGGCATTACCATCAGTTCTTTCGAGGCTGTTAGGAAACTTGGTTTCGACTGTGGGTAATTCCCACGGTGATTCCTACAGCCCCCTGCAAAACGTTTTTAAGAATTTGGGAGCTGTAGGGTTTATACCTCTGATTTTAGTAAGGGTTTTGGAAACTGCAGGGACCGTTGTGAAGCATCTACGAAAAAGTGATTTTTTTAAAAAGTTTTTGTTACCAGGTCTCGCCATAGGTGCCGCTGGCATCGGAATTTTGTTCTTTGTTTTTGTATACCAAGAGGATGAACCCTACGGCTACATTGATTACCAAAACAGGTATCAGAGTAAGTACCCTCAATATGAGCAGAGCTCTTACAGTCACAGTAATTACGGTACCGGTCATGGTAATGATTATGGCAAAGACTATTATTCCTCCAGTCATAGATCCAATATGGATGGACAATATGGAAATTATAGAGAAAATACTTATAATGATAATTTAAGGCCTGAATTTTATGGTAGAAATATGGGTAATGTTATGGGTTATGATGGTCGCGCACCCATGCGATATTCTAGAGGATATTTTGAAGATAGTTTTAGACAGAATAGTAAAAAAAGGTAGTACTTTTTTTTCTGCAAGTAGTAATAAGTTAATTTTCTCTCTAGATTAAAGATTTGTATTCCGTTGAGTACTTGCATTTTGTTTTTCGGCTATTATTTGAGGCATTTTTGTTCGTTCTATTAGCATATAATCAATAAAAAAACTATCAAGATTTTGTATGGTCATACGCAATACATTATGATACGGGATTATGCAGTATTTCACAGTAGTTACTGCTATAGCTCTTGCTTTTTTATTGGCATCGTTATGGGGTTTTCAGACATGTTTATTATTTAAAACAATATAAAAATGGTGTTTATTTGCAAAAGTGCAAAAGTTTATCAATTAGTTAATAATTTTCAGTCCTAATTTTGATATTTCCAAAAAACAAAGTAAAAAAGACAATCGTACTGTTAAAAAGTAAATATTTTACTAACAAATACTTATGGGAAATATAAAATATTTTTCTACTTTTTCTTTATTTGCCAAAAATAGCGAAAAGAACATCTTAAACATTGTACATGGACTCAAAATTGCATAGGCATCCTCATTTTTTTGTAAGATACCCCAAATAATACCTTTTTTTTTTAAATTTTGAAAAAAAAACGACAATTTTGACAGGTAACAGATGTCATTTTAGCAAAATAGTCTCTTGATTTTTTATAGAACTTAAAGTACAAATTAATGCCAAACTAAAATTTTATTTTTATTTAATAATAAAAAATCTCATATTTTAAAATTTTACAAAATTAACAGACGTGGGATCAAGTCTTCAAAAAAGTTCCAAAAATGTCAAAATATCTAATTTTTTTTTCATCCATTTTATTAATTCACAACTTATCGATTTAGTGCTTGATTTTAAAGTGCAAGTAAAAGCAAAACTGAACAAGAATCTAGGATTTAAGGAGAAAATATAATTGAATTTAATATAGTAAGACTGTTATAAGTCACAATAACCTAATATTATATTAAGAGACTACCATATATTTGTTTGTTATACTTTAGTACTACCAAGTAGTACACATTATAGTATTATTGTTGTATTGTGTCCAAGCTGATCATTTTTTTGAAAATAAACCCTAAATTTTCGTTTATTTACAAAAAATATATTAACATTACTATAAAAATTTGTTAAATTTGATAGCAAAAAATATACATATATGTCGTAGTCTTTTAATGAATCCGTCTCTACATGAAGATCCTGGTCACTTTATGAAGCGGCCAATAGCGGCATATGGGTGTAAAGTAATCGAGCTACAAAATTTGACGCAATTTCGTTATTTTATGTCATAAGATACTGACTAAAAGTAAAAATTGACATTTCGGGAAAGTTCGTTTAGAGCTCGGGGCGTTCCGAACGCGATCACTGCGTTTTATTTCAAGCTCGGAGCGTGCTCGGTTGCGTCCGAGTTGTCATCGGGAGAATACAATAACGTCACCTACAGTACATTCCACAATAATTTGTTGATTTCTCGACCTCAATAAAATTTAAATGACAACCCTCAATTGTAAACCCAGCCATAAATAAGTTGCCTGACAAATACCTATTGTGTAAGCAACGCACCTTTGGAAAGGATACTAGTTCCTGATTACCTTATTTTAATAATGTTATTAAATAGCTATTAATATTTATACAAAAATACTAATCTACAATATTATAATAATACAATATTTAACTTAACCTACTCTATATTCAGCTCTGTTTTACCACTATCGTCTTCTTCTTGGCTGGATGGGTTTGGTCACTATATTTTTTACTGTCGTTAATGCAACTTTGGTCAAAATACTCGTTTCACTAAAACTTGCACCCCGGTCATACCCTTTTTCTATAAGGGTACAGTAAACGTTCTTTATGATGGTTTTGGCATCAAGTGATAAATGTTTTTTTTTTCGTTACACCATAACTTCCGGAAGCAATATTATCTGAAGTTTCACACAGATCTGACATATTTTGAATGCTCAATATCACACGCGAAAATACCTTTAACGCACAGCTTGACAAACACCAAACAACTGATGAACTAAGATGAAAAGACTCTGTTTTATATTAAACACCTGCAATTTGCCATTAACCTACATAATGTACCAAAAAGTAGATACAATAATAAATAAAGAACATTTTATGTCCGGACCTACATGCAGGTACCCAAAGTTTATTGAGTTTTACGACTAACAGCAGATGGTAAAACAAGAAATCAACGAATTATTGTGGAATGTACTGTACCTGTCAGCGCTACCGAGCGTCAAAGCAAACTCAACCTTCGTGAAGAAACGGGTTAATTCTGGTTATTTCTGTATTTATTTTTAGTTAAAAAAAGTACGAAAGTACAATTTCAGCCTTAGGCAAATCGTGGTATACACAATATGACGAAACAGCCCGGGTCTTCATGATAAACCTTGGCAGATTGTGTAGCTGGATTATTTTACACTCTATGCCGACGTTTCATGAAAAGACTAGGAACTTAATGAAAATACGAATTTCACTATAAGACTACGACATATTATACACATATTTACTAGACTTTTACACTGAAGGATTTTTTTTACTTTAAAGATGTTTAAACAAAATATTTTAATATGTAAAAAATATTTAAAATAGATTTTAATATAAATATCACTAAGGTAAAGTTATATGTTTGTTTAATAAGAGTATGGTGTACCTGTGTTAGCATTATAATTTTTGTATGTTTGTACTAAGCTGATTTTTAATAAATGATTTTAAAAAAGCAGTTATTTTTTTTAATCTTTATGGTAGCTCACGAAGGATTATTATATATGTATACTATATTCTACATATTATATATACATAATATGTATTAAATGTAATAATAATAAGTAATAATATTAATGTATATAAACCTAAGTACTAAAGTACCGTGAGTGCCGGGTTTTCCGGTGTTTAACCCATTTCTTCCCAGTTGTTCCGTCAACGTTGTCCAAGCACTGAAACATGCAAATGTTGCATTTCACAGCACCTTTTAGATAACGCGGTAGTGCCACCACGGACGTTATTTTAAATAACTACTACCTAATAATTGAATTCAATTAAATTTTTATGCAGTTTAAAAGTGGAATAGCCCAATCAAATACTACCTAAAAGTGTCTCTCCGGCTCTGGGAATCGAACCGGATCGCCGGGTGGCGAGCCGAAACTCTAACCACTACGCTACCGGAAAGACAAGATTTGTTTACTAGAGAGAGACGCGCTTTTTTCAATGTTTTTGTTCCTTCAAATAGAGTTCTAATTCTAAGAATTATATCCATTTAAATCTATCTTTGGAAACTCAAAAAATCATCTTTGTGTTTCTCGAGCATTCTCTTCCCTTTTGTTATACATTACACTACATAGTCGGTCTTCTAATGAATACACACAGTTTTTAATATTAATTTGTTACTAATTAGTAAAAATTATAAACAAGGTGGTTGTGGCTCGGTACCATGGTAGACGAACATTTTCTCTATTTTAACGTGCAGGAAATAATAATAATAATCGTCTTTTATTAAGTAATAAGGTTATAATAACACAGTTAGGTATATTACACCTATAAGATTTTTAAATTAACCCTATCACAGCCAACCATATTAGGGCGATATTTAGCCAATTAGTAATCGGCTACTCCACCATACAACCCCAACAGGCTGGAGTACTTACAATATTAAAGTAAAATGACATTAAAAAACAGATTATAAATATAACTAATAAGTAAAAATAAGATATTATAAGTAGATTTAATAAATTCTCAATTACGCACAGTTAAACACACACATTCAAGCAACTAAAGAATAATATGCGGATGCCTAAAACTAATGTGATTGGAAAAGATATGCTCGGTATCTCCTCCTAAAAGCCTCAACACTTAAAGATTTCATATCGTTTGGTAATTTCTTGTAGAGATTTCTAGCCTGATAAGTAAAGCCACTCCGAAACAAAGTCGTCAAATATCTCGGTACCGCCAACATACTTCCATTGTGTATAGTTCTATTATAGAGGGTGTCACGTGCTATTAGTTTTGCGCGCAGGTAGTCAGGAATGCCAGAGGTCATAATTTTATGCAAGAAAACGGCAAACTGCAACCGTCTTCTATTTGCCATATTTAGCTATTTCAAATCCCTGATACTTTCTGATACATGATCAAATTTGCGCAGGGAACACACAAGACGACAACATGAATTTTGAACCCGTTGAATCCTTCCGCCGATATGCAAAGTCAAAAACGGACCATAAACGAATGAACGGTAGTTAAAAAATGAAAATACCAGGGTTTCAACAAGCGACTTTAAGTTTTTTGACAGAATCCCCCATTAGCATATAATTTTAAATTGCAGTAGCCTTTTTGATGAGGGAGTTAACATGTTCATCAAATTTAAGACCACCATCTATTACGACCCTAGGATTTCGCTGATTTTACCTCCGCACAATTCTCCTTAATATTTATGTTTACCTTCTCGCTAACGACAGCCTTGACCCCACCAAAGTAGAGAACCTGTGACTTTTTAGGGTTCAATAAAAGGTTGTGTTTCTTTGATAGATCATTTATAATATTTAGCTCTCTGTTCATGTTATACTCAGCAATATGATGTTCATAAGGAAGAAAACTATATTTTAACTGAATATCATCAGCATATGCTTGATAAGAACCAATCTCTATACGTTTCAAAATATCTGCCGAGTATATCAAAAACAGAAGCGGACCCAGTATCAAACCTTGTGGTACACCTGATACTACAGGCAACAAAGATGACATTTGCTCCTGCCTCACACACTCTGTGACCTTTCGAAAAGGTAGGACTCAAAAAATTTTACCGCAAAGTCATCAAATCCGTAGTGGGCAAGCTTGGCACAAAGCAGCTCATGGTTTAAAGTGTCGAAAACTTTCGAAAAATTCAGCAAAACAAGGGACGCAACCATTCAAGCATCCAAATCGGCCACGATATTGTCCAAAATATTGGCAAGTAGCAGTCTGGCTTTTTGTAAAGCCGATTTTGGGAATAAACTTTCCTACGAAAGCGTTGGTTTGCTATAGACTATTTTTTCCAATTTTAAATGAAATTTTTGAATTTTAAAATATATAATTTTAATCAAAAGGTATAGTCGGACTTAAGTAAAATCGACCAATAAAGTTTTAAGGCCCGCAGATATCGAATCGTTTTGATGTGTTCAGAAACCTCGAAAAGTGTATATGGTGTGGTTATGCCATTTTTCGAAAAATGCATTCTGGTGCAATAAATGCATTTTACAATTGCATAATTACTTGCAATGTCATTAGAACGACTGGAAACTCCGAAAAATCACTCGAAAATCGTTACTCGTGGGTTTTCGAGGATGCCGAATTTAATTCTGGCATTAGAATTACCCGAGGGTATAAATTATAAAAAATTTAATTCAATATTAAATTATATTACAAAAATTATAATAACAATTGCTTTGGAAATCTTTTTTGCCTCGAAACTGGATTTGAAAAAGGTGCTAAAGCTATAAAGACAGTAGAGTATCGTTACCATGGGGACCGCGCGAACAAAAATTTCCTATATCGACTGAAGAGAAAAAACATGGGATTAGAGAGACCTTAAATCCGTTGGAATGGGGGTGGGAATTGGAGGATGGAGAGCTCAGTTCTGTCAGCATGACCCAGGAAGCCGGTACCGAGGAAATTTTAAGCAGTATCTATTGTTCCTGTGAAACCGACTGTGGCACAAGGTGCTGGTGCCGACGAAGTGGGTTGGAGTGCTTACTTGCAAGCATTGCGGTGGCAATTGCTCAAACCAAAAAGGCACTTCCAACCAGGTCGAGGATAGTGACGAGGAAGAAGATAAAGAAGGGAAAGAAGAAGAAGAGTTTGAAAAAAATGTTTAGTATTTAAGTTAAAAATTGAAATTTATGATGGATAATTCAATATTAATAATAACTCGAATAAAGAGTACAATTTATTATTTAAATAAAGTATTATTTTCATAATTTGTAATTTTTCACTTTCTTCATTACCTTTTTCCGCGGAGCCACCCCCGAGCGCCTCCGGGTAATTCTCCGAATCCCCGAGTAACGATTTTCGGCTGATTTTCATGGACGCTGCAATTTCCCCCCCAATCACCGCCCGGGCACCCCAAGCGCCCCGGATAATTCTAATGCAGAATTGAATTCGGCATCCCCGAAAACTCGTAACGATTTTCGAGCGATTTTTCGGAGTTTCCAATCGTTCTTATAATATTGCAGGTAATTGTGCAATTGCAAAATGCATTTATTGCATCAGAATGCATTTTTTAAAAATGGCATAACCACACCATATAGACTTTTTTCCTCGAAACTTTCTGAACACAATGCAAAAAACCCCATCTCGATATCTGCTGGCCTTAAAAATTTCCGATTTATTCCTAACTTCCCTGCACTAGTGTAAGAGGAATAGGAAAATAATATAAAAAATAGGGCATTCCATTAAAAAAAAGTATTAAAATGATCCCTAGCAGTTTTGTTTGTTGTTAAATTGTTTTTCAAACGCCATTTTTGGATTCGGAAGATAAAATTATATAAAATGGTTATTTCAGTTTGTGTATAAGTACATCAGGCACATCAAGAAATCTCAAAAATAAACAAAAATAAGGTAAATATTTGTATTTTCATTTTCTTATATAAACCATAAAGGGGAATCATTTATATACAAATGAAATATAAAGATAAAGTCTGTTTTACATTACTGCAAAAAATCAATTACAATCAATTAAAATATCAACTAGCATTAACATTATCAAATAACCTTACTACTTCGGGCATATCCTCGATTTTTTTCATCAACTTCTCGTAAATTTCTAAGTCAGTGGGCCCCAAGTCCTGCATTTTATTCGGTATATAATCAACTGAAGCGTTTATTATTTTATAACCTAATTTCTCCAATAAATTCTGCGTCTCTAAAAAATTCTGTCTGCTGCATACAAACTCGAAAAACTCATCCTGTGTAGTCACTTCTTCCGCGTTGCAGTCGATAGCATGCTCCGTTGCCAATTCTAATTGTTCTTCCTTGGGTTTTGATGACAATTCTGGGTTTTCTGCATGGATTATTCCTTTTTCTTCGAACAGATGAATAACGCCCTCAGAATATTTTGATCTAAAAGTTTAGTTATTTTCAAATTTGAAAACTTAAATGATTTATTAGCTATTTAAAAAGAAGGGTTGATTAATATCTAAACTGCAGGCGGTTGAGATTATTAATCGCCATCTAATGCCCGAGTTGGTTACAATATTTTTTTGGCAATATTTTTTTTATTAAATTTTGGAGATTATAATTTTCATTGAATTATTTTCGGGATGTTTTTCGGTTTTACGCAACCAACTTGACAGATGTTTTAAGAGTTGTTATTTGAATGACAACCCAAGTAATAATTATACTGAAAGACAATCATTTTTTATCATATTGGAAACACTGTTACTGTGCAAACTTTCATAAGACAGTCTTTTTCACAAAATGGTGACCCTACATATTTCAATATAGTTCAATGGATTATGTTGTTCCAATTTATCGAAAACTGTCCCTAAATGTTACTTGGGAAGGTTATAAATAGGCACCATGTATGTATTTTTTAGCTGCCTGTACTATATTCATTTATTAATAGAAAATCATGCATTGAGGGCTATTTTAAAATACTTATAAATAAACGATCACCGAAAATAGTATATTACCTAACAAGTCCAGAAAGTCTTCTTTTAAAGAGGCCAAAATACATCTTTTTTCTGAAAAGAGCTTACTTTCCGGCCTAGTCCACCTAGTCACTTATCGCACTGTTTGGAAATAAGCCAGGTTAGGTTTAAAGTAAATGGGTTTAACACCCTTCCACCGCGACCGATCGGTCCATTGTGACTCACACCCTTTTATATTTCTCCCACCAGGTCCAGACCTCTAATAAATCTGATGATCCTGTTAGGAGAGAGATCTTTCACCTCCCCCGGCAATAAGGTGTCATTGCGGAGGATTGCGAATCTGAGTCGTGCCATCGCTGGACACGAACACAGTATGTGTTCTGCCAATTCATCCTCCTCCATGCATATGCGGCACTCGGCGTCTTCCGCTAGGCCGATCTTGTGCATGTGGTATTTCAATCTGCAGTGTCCCGTGTACAGTGTGCCATTGATTGCTCCAATAGTTTGACGGTACATTGTTGATTCGGTGGACTTATAAAGACCTTCGAGTGTGTGAGACCCGGAAGTCCATGCCAGTACCGAAGATTTTTTTTGTGTCCAAGCTGATATGAACTGCTTGGCCATTCTATAAGATATACTGATGCCCCCTTTGGCAAGGAGGTCTGCGGATTCATTTCCCTCTAGGCTGGTATGTCCAGGTATCCATAGTAGGGTAACCTTGTTGTTTTGACCCAGTTTGGTCAGCCCATCCTTGCAATTCCAGATGGTTTTTGAATTGCACCGGCTGGATTCAAGAGCATTAAGAGCTGCTTGACTGTCGAAGAATATTTTAACTGTCTTACGTGTGCAGTGCCGATCAACCAGCGTTCTAGCACACATCTCAATAGCAAATATCTTCACTTGAAATATGGTTGCGAGAGGGCCCAGGCTGAAGGAAAACTCTGCCCTCGGCCTCTGTCCCTATATTTCAGCTCCAACACTGTCTTTGGTTTTAGAGCAGTCGGTGTACCAACAGACGTCAGCCCGCAGCAAGTCGGGAAGTCGGTCGTTTTTCGACTCCAGTCCTCCCTTGATGGGTAGAATACACTATAAGGCCGGTTGTAGTTGGTTGTTGTAGGCATTATGTCTGGGGACATTGTCTGTCACAGGTCAGGACACTCCTGAGGAGACTGGTACTCTCTATGTAACACGCCTGCAGTTTATTGCTGACCGCTTGATAGAGTCTGTAGGTTGCCCACCTTGGCTCCCTCTCCAAGTAAATATGCAGAGGAGGCAGTCCCAGGAGAGCTTCCATGGCCGCCGTTGGTGTCGTGCGTAACGCGCCCTTGGTCATTAGGCAGGCCTGTCTCTGTAGGCTAGATAGCTGTGCTTCAGTCAGCCGCTGCTGTCCCTTGCGCCACTATGCCACAGAGCTATACATGATCATTGGTCTTATGACTTTCACGTATAGCCAGTACATCTGTTTTGGTTGCATGCCCCAGGATTTACCACAAATCCTGCGGCATGTCCCGAAAGATAGGCTCGTCATGCAGGTGACCTTTTCTAGATGCGAATTCCAGCTGAGAGTTCTATCTAGGATTAGCCCCAGATATTTTGCTTCTTTCGCAAATGGTATTATTATTTAGAAATAAGCTACTTTTCTTTAAAAAACTGTCAGAAAGTGGCCTAATTCTGGTTCTGGTTACTCCGGAAAGTATTATTTTTTCTGACAGGGCCAAAACAAATAGTTTCCAGGTATATTACAAACGTTTTCTTTTGTAACTGTCCAGGATGTACACATTTTTCGAATTTTTTTAAGAAAATAACTCATTTCCGGTCTTGTCCAAGAAGAGCTGAGACATTGGTCACATTTAAGAGGAGATCAACATCCTAAAAGGACCAAACTAAAAACAAACAACTATTGCAACTCCCAAAAGTGACAACTTCCTTTAATCTACCTTCAGCTGACATAATTTAAGAAACAGAAGAAGCTTTTTTTAATTATATATTTTTTTACTTTTTCAATTTATGTTATGCTAATCTACTGACAGCTGTTTATAAAATCAGCATTTGTGCGCATGAGCATCACACGAATTCTAGCAATAATTCTACTAAAATTTATTATAACTATCAAACACAAACTAATGTACTATTACTAAAACTCATATGAAAATTTTCGTCAAAACTTCGGAGATAATTTTTGCCATAAATTTCACTAGAATTCTCGTATGGAATATTTCTGTAACAATCTGAAACTAATCAGGGCCAATAAGATTGCTGGAAAACCAATTACAAATACTTTTAGAGCATCATAATGATCATTTAAGAACTATCTGCAATAACAAATCTGAATTTTATCTATGAAATGTTTGTACTTACTGATGTTTTCTAAGTACAGTTGCCAAATTCATTTTAAATCCATGCAGATTATTTGTGAATATTTCAACGAGAATTATACAGTTGCCTGGTCCCCTAAAACATAAAAAATAAAAATAAAGATGTTTTTTTTTAATTATATATTTATCGACAATAACAATAATAAGGGTATAATTTATGGTACTTTCATATTATACTGAGGACATTTCTTTAGGAAACAAGGAAAGCATATCTCTATTTTTGTTATATACATCATAATAAAGAGTTTCCCGCTAATACATGCCTGCCACCTCATACACCCCACCAAAAACAGATAAGGCTTGGTATATTATTATATCATTAATTAATAAAAGGAATAAAAAGGTCCAATATGGAAACCCTAAGGAACACCAGAAGTCATGGAAATATTCTAGCCTAAAAGACTACCTTTGTGCTTAGAGAAGAGAAATGAATCCATTGCAGAAAGATACCATCCACTCCAAGCCGCTTTAGCTTTAGCAACAATAGTTCATGGCAAACACTGTCAAATGACTTTGATAAGTCAGAATTAATGGTATCCACTTGAAAGCTGGATCACACTATTGTTTAGAAAGTCCTGATTTGTGAAGTCAGGATTGTGAAGGTAAATCCACCTTGAAAAAATGGTGCTGTTTAATTTCAAAATGTGGTCTAAAGGCACCAAAAATTACGACTGTCAAAAGGGCTCTTCTGCATTTTAAAACTAAAAATAGGTTTGATTCTTTACACTTTCTAGGAAAAATGCCAAAATCAAATGAATGTTGCAAAATATTACAGGGGGGAGAGCTAGTGAGGAACATCATTTTTAATAGAGGTGTAATAGTGCCTGGACCAAGAAATAAATAATCATTTTAGATATCATTATATCTGATTTTATTAAAATTACATAATGATACCTTAATCCTGATAGGTCAAAACTGAACTTAACAAAATTTTACAGGTGCAGCTAAAAAACATAAGCAGGTTATGATTTGTTATAAAACGCAAAACTGAAATTTTTATAGTGTCTATAAAAATATTAATTTCTTATTTTATTGTGGGTTATGACTTATCAGCATTAGGGTATCAATAAGCTGTTTTATTTAATAATTAATTACATACCTACTTACTTAATTTCAATCATAAAGGACTTGGCATTTGTTTTATCATGCTGACAACTTTTTAGGACACTTTGCATTGTAGCAATCGGCATATTAAAACGTTTACACTGTTCTAACACTTGGAATAATTTGGCTAATGGCTCGGTTCTAAAGAACCACCCTCTACAAATACATAACAAATTTTATTACGTTACGATACATACCTAAGGCAGAGCAGCATTTAATATCGTGTAATATACTTTGTAAAGGACCCAATGATGTACTCCATTTCTATTCCTACATTTCTTTAAACATTTTTTTTACATACCTTGTACAGCAACTTTAATTTGTCTAGACAATTTGGTAAATAAAACGTTTCTTTCTGCATCCTTAGCTCCCTTTATGTGCTTTATGTTTGCCCATTTTGAGTGCCCCGCATATCTTTTTGTTATAAGAAAGGTTTGTGTAAGATTCCTTAGCATTGTTGAGACAATCTTTAGTTTCATTTAAAAACAACTGTTTAGTTTATCACAGTTCATTAAATATACATCATTTTAAGTTAAGTCCAAAAGATGTAATTTATAGATTAAAAAATTTAAATTATAACTACATAACCTCTAAATTTTCGAGGTTAAGTAATATAAGAGAAGTCAGATGATTAGGGCTGGCAATTGCCCGAAACAAAGCCATCAAAACGAATGCAGATGATTGGGGTTTTGGCAAAAAGGCCTTTTCATCACAATTTTTTTTCCTCGTCTATATCCGCCTTTTTTTTCGTACTGTTTTTGTAAACAAGCATGTAATGGGGCCTTAAACACATAATTAAAATAAAAAAAAACAAAAAAGAATGTATAGTTATTAAAGAAAAGAAATCAAAAATAAAGAAAAAAGTGCCTTAATTAGCAAATAGGTTTTTAATCAATTATTATAATGATATCAGTACGAAAAGGAACGAAGAAGCGGTGTTTTATGGGTAGGTAAAGTGATCACCTATAAATCATTTAAATCTCAATTTAATCAATATAACAATTGTTTATATGTGGTAGGCCTAATAGAATAAAATTATAGATACTTTTTGTATAGTAAAGAAGTAATGATGCCTAACCTCTCAATCAGCTCCCTTCTTTTCCTTTTTAAAAAACGTTACATTTAACTACCTTTTTAATTGCGTACAATTATGGGCTTCCACTGAATTATAAATCAGTGAAGCACCATCAACGATTTTTCCAGTAAATGATTTAATTGGGGTGATAATACTGCATTCCCAGCCATTGTCGATCAAAACAGTACGAAATTTTTGGGAATTGCCGCCATTTCACATGGCGACTGCGCTCGCTTGTCACATGATGAAAAGGCCTATTAAAGCAAACGTCAAGAAACAAACAAGCAAGTCGAATGATTACTTCCTGTTCCGACAAGCTAACAATTAACATGTGCCTTGAGAGCTAGGAAACTTTTTTGAGTTACGTCGGCTGAAGGAATGAAACATGAAACAGTTGTGTTTTAACTTTAACCTTCGAGCCTTAGCGCTTGGCCGCGGAAACAGCGTTTAGAGAAATAACAAGCACAGTAAGCCAAATACCTTTCCCTCTAACTCTGCGTGCTGATTGGTAGACGAAGTATTTTCACTTTTTCAACGACCAATTAGCACTTGGGGTAAGAGCGCTAGCTAATCGCAAGGTATATGTGCGAAGTTCTCAACCAAATAGGCAAAGACAGTATCTTAACTAAATAAAAGTTAAGGGTGTAAGCAATGCCGAAGGGTTACCTACTTCTTTCTAAGCCTGGGACGCTATTCTTGGCCATTCACTTCTTTCAAGATCCGTCAAATCTGTTAATAAATTAAATGTTCGAGGATCTGAAAGATCAGAATGACCAAATATGCCCCGAAAAACCCATATGGTAATCCCAATAAAAATAATAACCAGGTAAAATCTTCGATCATACACGTACTTAGAGGCAGCCTTACCTCTTAGCCATGCGAACAGCGTGCGTAGAAAAACTGTAAATCTAGTACCTTTGGTCCCCTTCTCTTGAAAAGCATGACTCTTATTTCTATAGCGGACTTACCACTTTGTGTTTTTTGGGAGCAAATTTGTTGACTCGTAACTTCGAACATATAATAACCTGGAGGGATAAAGAAAAGCGCTGAAAACGTGGTCGCATTAGAAAGAGAAAGCAAGAGTCATTACCGTTGCTATATCTCTCTCACAGCATACCTGATTCGCTGATTATATAAATGGGCGAATTAGGTACGCTGTAAAAGAGAGATACCAATGACGTTGACTGTTACTTTCTCTTTCACATTTATTCGCTGTAGCCGGGTAATACTATTAAAATTTTCCCCATTCTTTAGGGACGTATGTCTGAGCTTTTTTAAAACTTCATCGCTGTCATCTTTTAAGTTAACTCACGAATATCAATTTGTCAAACAAAAAACCAAAAACAAATCTGAATATCGGCAAAGAAATGACCGGTAAAAATGGAAAACGTTTTAAACAGTTTAAATTCATCAATAAATTCGAAAAACGATCAAGATATTATTAAAAACCTAAAAGTAATCATTGACCAAGGAAACAATCTAAAAATTAATGAAGTAAACACCTTTAAAAAACTGTTAAACCTAGAATCAAAACTTCAAACTTTAGGGGTGAAACCATAGCAGGCTATGCAAAAATCTGATAACAGAAGGTCTTTACTAACGAGGAAATTGTTAATAGACTCATGCATTTCATGGAGTCAGGTAAAGTATTTCTAATTAAGCATCAATTATGTTGATCGGTTTTTTAATTGTGATGTTTTAAGTCCAAAGAAACGTTTTTTAATACTTTACTTACAGATTATATAAATTATAAGGTTTAAGTGATAGTCAAGTCAAGCAAAAAATTCTTTATTGTTATAAAAAAAAATACTCATTTACAAAGATTATAAAAATTAACGCCAAAAGCCAAAAAGTTAAAAACAATATGTGGTGAAAATACATTTAAACAAATTTAAAATTAATTCTATATAGAAACTGTATTTAAAACTTAAAGATCCATGAATTTGTAACCTTTTATATTGTTTGTACATGAGTGTCCCTTTAAAGCTTCAGCAGGCCAACTGTCATAATTAAAGTTTTATTTAGTCATAAGCTAATTAAAACTATAAAAATAAAGAATAACAATCATAAATTAAAACTCTTAATTAATATTAGTATTGATTTAAAATATAAAAACTAAAACGCATGCAACAAGAATGCAAAATTTTTAATTTAAAAATTTTCAGTTGAAAATGATAAAGGTATACTAGTACTTTGCAGGTTGGTACACTTTATCGCCCCTAGGCTTTTTTTTTATTTTTGAATCTCTCAGAAATATAGTCCCTCTCATTGATATTTATGGCACTTTTGTAAAAACACTGTTACACCCCAAAATAACTTTTTTCAGGAGAAAGAAAAAAAAGCAAGTTTTAAAGTATTTTTTTAGTAGTTTTTTACAGTTAATATTATTTAGTCAATATTATTTACAAATTTTTCATAAAATAAGCCATAAAAAGGACTAATAAATATTTTTCGTAATTATTAGGCTTTTCATATAGAAACCCACTGCCATAATGTTTTCCTTCTCTTCCAAATATTTAAATCAATTTAATAAACTTCCTCTTACTATCCTAAGGGAACCATCTCATCTTTCATTAAACCAGTCTGTAACAGTCAGGGAAACCACCCCTGTGATTTTGAACCAATAATCCTTTTGGGGGGTTTTACAAATATTACCCTATATTTTTTTCCCCTATTACCTAAAATTTTACATAATTCTCATATATTTCCCCATAATGCCTTTATATTTTTAATTCCTATATATTTATAATTCCTATATATTTCCTCATAATTCCTCCCGTTGCCCCTTTTCCCCGCATAATTGTCTCTATTTTCCAGGGTTTAATTTAAAACCAATGCAAATTTATCGAAAAGTAAAGTAGTTGGAAAATTCTATTTTGACACAAATGCTACAGGTGGGGCACTAGTACGATAATCAATCCAAATAAATCACTTCCCAGGCGCTCCATCTCATTTAAAATTTAAAGTACGTTACCCATTTTGTGAACATCAAATGAAAGGGTTCCTTAAGTAGTATTCATCTTTACAATATTTTTATTTAGTACATTGGATGAAATAACATAATTAGTAAAATGGACTTCTTTTAATTACAATTATTTTACATTAGATAATATAAATACATTTCTTTGGAAAAAAATGGAACGCATTTTAAGCATCTTATGAAATAAATTAGCATTTTAATAAAAAGTACTTAGTTTTACTTAAATACTGTTTTTTTATCACCACATTAAATAACAAAAAAAATATTAAAGTGGGGCTCTACTATTTGTTGGTCAGAAAAATCTTGTCTACTGTCTACTGTCTGTTTATTGAATTTATGATAAAAATTATTAAATGATTGAAAAAAACCGATTCATAATGATTTTTGCAATTGAAAACTCAAAAATTAAAAATTTTGACTTGTGCTCAAATTTGAGGGCATCCAATAATATTTCCAATACTTAAAATTTTTTTATAAACGCCAAAAAAATTGATTTTTTTACTTTTCAAATTAAAAATCTTTTAGAAATTATTTTTTCGGTGACAAGTAGAGAATTTTAAAAAAATTGTGAATATATTCATTTTTGATTATGGCCAAAAAACAAACCTGAGCCCTCTATAAAACACCGAAAAAAAATTTTTGCGCTGATGGATACTACTCAGTGGAACATTTGATTTATTTAAAAAATGGGTGCGTCATTTAAATTTTAAAGTTGGGGGTGAGGCGGGTTACTCACTGCAGTGGTTTATTGCCCCCCTTTTAACATTTATTCAATTCAATTTTACAACTAACCTATTTTCGAGATATTTACACGAAAATTTTCGAATTGATTCCGTATGTCTTAATCCTATAATTTTTTAAAAACAATTACTGTTAAAAATAATAAATAATCTTAATTATAAAAAAAAAAAAAAAAATATTGAAAAATATAAAAAAGGGAACTTTCAATCTAGTTGAAATATGTACTTTTATATGGTCAATTAAAAAAAAACGAAATCTAAAATAAAAGGTATTTAGAACTAACCAGCTAAAATCTTTTAAAAACTAAAACATTAAAACTGAATCAGTAATTTTAATTTATTTTAGTTCTTAAAATAAGTGTATGATAAACCTATAGTTTTCCTATCCTTTGTTCTATGACACAGTCGGGCTTTAAAAAAAATCTGTATCATCTTTTTCTCTTAAGACCAATCTTTAATAAACCCCTGTTTATCATGTTAACCACTATTACCTCTCAAGGTGTATCTCTATTTTTAAAAATAATATTATTTTTTCCCAAAAAGATATCTATTAAAAGTGCTATTTTTCTAACATCATTACAAGTTTTGTATAAATATGTAATGAATGCAAAAAATAAAAAAGTACTTTAAGCATTAAAAAATACAATAAACTTTCTTACTTTGTTCTCAATACGTTTTGTATGTCGTGGTATCCGTGGGTTTCATAACATCTTCCTGTTCTGTGAAGACTTTCTGCCTTCTTTAATGTTTCTGGTTTTTAGGCTGTTAGGCCCTCGTCGTTGTCTGGTTGACTTGACGTTTGAACCAACAATCGACAAACCATTGAAACATATTCCTTTCTTCCTTATGAACTTGTAACTCATCCTTTTTTTTTTAACCCTTTTTTTTTAATTCGATCTGTTTTATTCTGTCGTACTAACTATGTCGATTCTTTGTTCTTCCCTTTTTCCATTTTTTACTTTAAGAAATGGATATCTTCATTAGATGTTCAACTTTCCTAACTCTCTATGTCATGCTTTTTTTGTTGCTTTGTTTAGCATTTATATCCATAAGTTGAGATTTCTTTCTTAATATTAGTATTTAATTTCTTTCCGTTCTCATTAACGGAAAATTGCTGGAGAAAGAACGGGTGCATCAAAATTTTTTGCAACATTGACTAATTTGTAACATCAGTTATCGGTTTTTGTCTCTAAAGTAACACTAATTTCAGCATTAATGGCATTTGGTTCTAAAAAAGATATGCTCTATGCTGAGAAAATTATTTTTTTTGTTTATTTTGCTGTTTTTATCCACTTCTTAAAATTCTTAAAAAAACTCCCCAAATGTTATAAATTCGTTTTTCTATATTTAAATTTTCTCCAAATAGGATCCTAAAATTAACGATCAACTTTAAATAGTTATGTTTTTTTGTAATCGGATGTTTGTTAGCGTTTCGCAGGAAAAGGATTTTGAGTAAGAAAATGGTTAAAACATATATACGGTCCCCGTAAAAATTAAAATCCTTTTTGTAAAAAATTATTTGAGGCAATTGATTATAATGTAATTTTTAATTTGTATTCAAAAGTTGGCGCAAAATAAGAAATATTTTTCGTCAATGAAAATAAATTCTGCTCTCAATGTAAAAACAATTAGTAAAAGCGTTAAAGACGTTTTTATTAAGAACCAACTTTTACATAGAAGAGTATTTTCCCGTTTAATGCTTTTATATTTATTGGAAATATCATACATTAGATGAAATTATTTTTATTATTTAAATATTATAACTTTCAAAATTTAAGTAATTTATGGTTTTGCGAACTTTTTTAAATTTTATTAACAAAAAGTTTACTAACCTCTTTTTTTAAATTCCCAAATTACCATTCCCAATCACGTTCTAACAAAAATGCTTTTGCGCAGCGGTCTTACGTTTTTCATGAGAATAAACTCGCGCAATTTACAAAAACAAAAGGGTGTTTCCAAATATTGTTAAATAAGAATATTATATTTCCCACAACCGAAGTCTCCAAAACGTGTATTTAATCTTTGAACCTTCGTATCCGTTCGTTAGGACAGCCATAAATTTAAACTTTTATCGGTAAAATTGCCCAATAATACCTAATATTTTAAATAATACCCCATATTTCCCCATATTGCCTTGTATTTCCTTTAATACCCCATATTCCTTGTAATACACCATACCCAATAAACCCCCGTATTGCCCAATAATACCCCGTATTTCTTAATAATACTATTTTCTGTTCCTCCCTTTGGTGAATAATTCTAGGTGGTTTCCCCCTCGGTAACAGTACATCAAGAAAAATACTTAACTTCTGGTGTTCTTCCCTTTGGGTCTTATTTTATTTCTTTTATTTTTTAAACTAGGAATTGTTTAGATGTGTAGCTCCCTTTTTTGGTATGTAAAATCAACATAATGATTTTTTTTATGGTCAAAAATTTTTATTCCATAGGTTCATTAAAAATAAAATAATTAAAAATGTCAATTAAAAAAAATTGAAAAAATACTTGAAGAATCCAGGATTTGATATTTTTGAACTTTTTTTTTTAATTACTTGTCTTCACACTTAGAATATGAAACAAATCACTAAAAATTGCTAAACTTACATGGATGCATTGTATTGACGAAAAAATTGAAAAATACTCATTTTTTTTTTGTTTTTAAAATAAAAACTAACATCGATTTTTTTTTTGAATTTTACTTAAAAGATTCGCACATCGGCCGTAAAATAGAACAAAGTAAAAAAAAACGTCAATATCTCTATTTTTCGATTCTTTATGATTAAAAATAGGTGGAGCCACACATCTAATGAGGGACAACAAAGTTACTACCAAGCCTTTTATTTTCTTGAGTTTCACTTTCCAATTTTAAAATGACCTATTGTGTCATTAAATGCCGGTTTTAAATATGTATAATAATAACATAATTTGCCTATCACTTCCATTTTAACCATAAGTGACCAGGGTTTTGATACTTAAAATTGAACAGTTAGAATGTGTCCAAAATAACTTTGTAAAATTTCTACATCATAAGCAAAGGTTGCATTATCAAAATAGAAACCGTTAATGTAAGATTGACATTGCTGTTTTTTTATATACATAAATTTGTCAATGTAATAATTGACTGCCATGTTTCTGTGAAGAAATAAACTTTAGATTTCCAAGTTGGCACATGAAAGTTAATATTTTTTAATAATGGCTCGACAAAAGACTGCGAATCGCGACAAGCGACTTTGGACGAGATTTGCGTCAGATCTCTGCGCAAAAAATGTTGCCCTCTACAGTCGCAGTATTCTCAGTTACATTCATTGTTTTTCTTTGTCGCGATTCATGAATTTCGCGGGCTCTATGACAGTCAGTAATTTGATTGGCAATTTTATACAAGAAAAGCGAAATGATACACTCTCATAAGGCTTTGTTTAGTAAGTATTTTTGTTGCATAGATTCCAATGAACTTATTTTCACAACAATCAGGGCTTTGGGTAACATTTGCTATGAAAATGAGGACGCCAGCAACTTGGTGGAAAAAGTGGGAATTGAGAGTATTCTGAAGGTACTTATTAAATCATTTTTCATTTTTATTATTTATTTATATATAAAAGTATGAAATAATTTAACTAACCATTTTTATGTAATAACAAGTAATATACAGGGTGTTGCATTTTCGTGGGTGATATAAGGAATCCCATGCAAGTTTAGAAGTGATCAAATATTGGCTTCCCTATTTATTTTAGTGAAAATAGTATTAACTCTATATCAAGAAAAATTGTTTATAACAGTGCCATGCTGTTTTTACTAATTTATTTTAAAAGAATTGAATATAATGATAGTGATTTGAGTATTAGCAAAAAAAAACTTTTTAAGTTACAAGACCTTGCAAAAAAAGCAGCAGTAGATTTACTGCCATAAAAATTACGGAATTTATAGGAAAAGGAATACAAGATATTTATGAAGTTTTGTCAGCAAAACTTACACAACATGGAGGTTGGGAGTCTTCAGCTATTGGTGAAGGGCATGTGGAGAATTCAATTTCTAATAAAATGAGCAGTGGCGGCTCCTCCATTGGATCATTTGGTCAATTTTAAAACCTCCCAATATTTTTGCCCCTAATTTATTTTCGAAGACAAAGAAACCCTTTAATTTTACGTTTGATATAAATGAAAAAAAAACCATTTTTTTTTTTCAATCTTTTCAAAATTTTTTTTTTTTTTTTTTATTCCTAAGAATATAAATTTCGTTAAAAAAATCGATTAAAAACTGGATTCCAAAAGGGGCTCGGCAAGCAAAAATGCGCATAGAACAATATTTTAATTAAGTTGGTATGGGGATTTTTTTTTTTAGAATATGTTGTGCAATTTTTCTGTTTAAACAGATGTTGATGCATATTATTTGTTATATTGTTATGTTTCTTAATAAATATAAATATAATTCTTCAAATAAAATAATCTTGATAAATCATTTATGTTTTAATTTTCTTTCTTGTTTTTTCTTTGGAGTAAACGTCTGTCTGAAATAAAATGCCAAAAATTGTTGATTTAACTAAAAATCAGTTAAGCCATATGCATTTGAAATTTTAACTAATGACCTCCCCGAAAGATTGACCACAAGCCGCCACTGAAAATGAGCCTCTTCATCAATATCTAAAATAAGAATTTTCTTTTAAAATCTATTGTCTTTCAAATAAAAACAATACATTTTTCTCTAAAATTGATAAGGGATCAAAATAGTTCATCACATCCCAATTTCTATGGAATTTCTTATGTCCCTTATGTATAAAAGTTAACTATTTAAACATAATAAATTTATACAGGTGCTAAGGGGCGATTCCAAAAGAGATAATGATTCGTTGACAAGTAAAGCAGCAGGATTGTTGGTGAATTTGCTGCATACACAAGATAATATACCTAAGGCTGCTTTAAAAGGGGGTATTTTGCCTGTTGTTGAAAAACTATTAATTAAATATAAGGTAAGTTTAACTCTTCTATAACTGAAACTGAGAGCAGATGTACACATACTACAAAATTTAAACAATAATTATTTTCTGTTTTACACGTTTAATAATTCTAGCTAAAATTTTCCCAAAAAAAACTGAGTTAATTCAATTTTTTAATGAAGGAATTGAGATAATGCGCGAGAATCGACAAAGAACAATTTTCGCTGTCGGTAATGTCAGTTCAACCAAAAAACATAGTCTTAATTAAATCAAATAGGTTTCCCATTCGCAGAGGTGGCCCTAAAACTTTCAATTTTGTTTAATCGACAGAGTAAGACGTGAGAGCCACACCAAATATATATCAGATGCTATTGGCCTAAGGGGGAACATTTTGCAAAGAAAATATTTATTTTGGAATTAAAAAAAGGTTCATTTCTTTGGGAGCTTTTCCAGATAAAAATCCTAAGTTTCAAACGCGAATCCTCTATTTTTATTTTATTCGTGAATTTGATTAAATTGTGTCGTCAAATTCCACATTTCACAAAATTATCTATGTTTGTCCAAAAACCATAGCTAGTTGAATTTATTTCACTCAACAATTTTCTAATGCAAATATTTCAGTTCCCTTTATTTTCAAGAAAAATGCAGATAATTTTGCAAAATTTGGAATCTGACAATTAAATTTGATTAAATTCACAAAAAATAAATAAAAATAGATGATTTGCTTTTAACAGCGGTTTGCACCAGTGATACTTAGACAACCTTAACTTTAATGTTTTTTAGTGTAGGTTTGCACAACAGAAACTTAACGGTTAACTGTCATTAAACTAAAACAGTTAAGCCCAAGATTTCTTTGGCTTAAGTAATACTTTGGGAAATTTTTTAACGTCAAAAATAAAAGTTTTATTGTTTTGGTGGTAAAAGGTTAAATTATTTGTGTTGTGTTTGTGAATTTTCAAAAAAATTTAAAATAAAATTTTTAAATAATGACCTAATCTTTTTAAGGTTGGAGTTCTGCAATTAGAAAATGCATTCTGAAATCTTTCTATATAGAAACTTTTTGTCCATATTTTGTTTTTTAAATTTTCCCTTTTCGAGTAAAAAAAATACGAAGAAGCATTAATACATTTAAAAGAATGGAAAAACCATTTGAGGATTTTAACCCTTTATCAGTGTAGCAGATTTATAAATTTTGTTGAAAGGCCTTTTTGGAAAAATACTATCCCTTTTATGCCCTTTTTTTCATTCACATTTATAAAATAAAATAATGTTATCTCTTTTTCTTAATAATTTACGATATAAAGTTAAAAGTTTGGCCTTTTTTTTTATATTTTTATCCAAAAGTCGTCAAAAAAAAATTTTAATTTAAAGAGAAACTTGTTTATATATTTTTTTTTATTATATTAAAAGGAGTCTGTTCTATTATGTGCTTATAATCATGGATTATATTTAAAAAAGTTTTCCCAACCGAAAATTGGGGGCCCTTTTTCTATTTTCTTTTCTCGGTTGCGGCTACTCATTTGAATGCAAACAAATAATTAACAATTACGCAAATAAAAACCTTTTTTTTGTTAAAATATGAACTGTGGTAAGAAACGAATTGGATTTTTGGGGAAAAATTTTAATTTTCTTTCAAATTGTCTTTTTTTTTTTGTAAAATGGGTCTAGTTACCAAACAAAAAAACTGGACAATTTTTACAATGTTGCCAAGCATTTTTAATATTAGAAAAAAAATACTAATGTAACTTTAAAGCTATTAACTTTGGTCAACCTTAATCAAGTGCTACTTAGTTATTATGAACTTTTAAGAGTTATTAAAACCGCCAAAAAATCCTTTTTTCCCTAAGGTGCTAAAAAAACATAAATTTTTTTTTTTAAAACAAAAAAAAAATGTTCTTTCCAAATGTTTTCCTTGAGACCGATAGCATTAGGTTTTGGGGTCCTATGTCTCCTTTTTGGTTAAAAAAATTTTAAAAAAAGCTAGAGCCGCTCCCTTCTTAAATTTGTTCTATAATTTTAATTTACTTTCAAAATTTCGTCTCTAAATATAGTACTGGAAATAAGGCATTTTGCTGGGAATTTTTGTCCTGCATGGATTTCCTGAAATTTTCACAGAAGGTAGAAAGCCCAAGGCTCAAAGTTTATATCATGCCGAGGTGTGTTTTATCCTGGGGGGGGTTACCCCATCTTGGGGTATAAATTTTTTATTACATTTAAGTACAAAATCGATAAAAAAAGAATTTTCGAAAAAAATGTTGTATACATTTTTTTGTAAAACAAATTTTTTTCGAGTTATTCGCGATTGAAAGTAAAAGCGACAAAAAAAACGTTTTTAATGGGTTTTTCACGAATAACTCTAAAAATATGCATTTTTTTAAAATTTAAAAAAAAAAAAACTAGAAAAAAATTTTTTTTTATAATTTCTTACAACCAATACAGACCGAGCTACGGCTTGTTAATGGTTAGCTTTTGTTCCCCAAAATTAAATTTGTAAGATTCAAAGTCAAATGGGGGAAAAGTTTGCATTTTTCAAGGAAAACATATAAGGTCTCTTTTAAATTATAGGGTGATTAAAAAGTAAGCGGATCCTTTCGGGAACGTAATTCTTGAATAAAAATAAGACAAAAGTTTTTTTAATAGGGTCCGGTTCCTAAAGAGCTACGCCCTTTGAATGGGACACCTTACAGATGTTTTTTTCTCTTTAATTTTAAACCCTCTGTTGTTGAGCAGTTATGATAAAAATAAGGTGGGTTTTTATTTTTTCTACGAAAAGATCATTAAAAACAACCCCTTTCCCTTTTTAATTAAAATAGATTGTACCCTTCTGCGATTCTTTTTATATATGCATTATTAATACATCCTAGAAGTTTAACCAAATTAAAATGTTTAAATTTTTAAAAAAATTGGAGTCAAAGTAAAAACGATTTTAGTAAATTTCGTAAAAATAGCCATTTTCTTCAAAATAACCCCAACAATACTGGAGGTACAAAAAAAATGGGAGTACCGAATTATAGTTTTTTTGATAACAAAGATTTTTCATTTCATAGATTTTTTGTACAATAAATATTTCCCGATATGGGCCCTTTAAAACCTCTATTTGACGGCACCATTATTCTAGCCCTTTAAACTCATATTTTTAAACAAGGGATTAAAAGGATTTAATTTAAAAGCCTTGGTCTTTAAAAATACAAAATTCTTCTTGAAAAAACTTTCTATCATTAAAACTAAAGGAGCTATGGTTAAAAAACCCAAACAACCCTTTTTTTTCGAAAAATTTGAATAGCCCACTTGGGTAAATTCTATAAAACCGGTATACTTTATACTTTTACCGGTATAATTTTTGTATGAATTCTACTTTTTTTTTTCCCATTTATATCTATTATATTGGTTTATAAAATTAATGTTGTAAGGGGGGGTTTAAGGTTGAAAATTTGCAAAAAAATGAAATTGGTAATATTTCCGGCAGTTTTTTTTTAATTAAAACGTCAAGCTATAAATTTTTTTGGGATAAATTTTTTTTTTAATTAAGTATAATAAGGGTTGATTTATAAGGGTCAAAAGTTGCGAAATAAAATTAGTACATATTTTAAACAACATCATTTTAAAAATTTAAAACACTATGGTAAATAAATAATTTTTAGGGTAAATATTTTTTTTTTTTTACTTTAAGCTCTAACAGGGGTTGATTTTTAAGGGTTGAAATATTTTAAAATTTATTCCAAAGCATTAAACAATTATTAATCAACTAATCCAAACCAACTTTTACCCATCTTAAGGTTTAAAATGTTATTCTATAATTTTGACAATTAGGGATAGTTTTTACCCTTAAAAAACAAACAGCGCCCTCACCCTGAAATAAAATTTAAGTAAAGGGGTTTGAAGCCCTTATTCCGTTTTTTTTTCAAAACGATAAAGGACAAAAAAATTCAGGCTTTGCCATTTTTTAGCTTATTTCCCGGGAAAAATTATGTATTATCAAATCATTTTAATTTGTATTTTTTTTTTTAACTTATAAGGGGGGTTTTTAAAAGTTGTTATGTTGTTAAATATTTATTATA
>JAHBCN010004298.1:42500-65688 GCA_019359885.1 Listronotus oregonensis | reverse complement strand
TTTTATACTAGCTGGTAAATGTTAAAAATTTTTTTATTTATATAAATAAATTAAAGTTTTTAAAAGTAAAAATGGATTTGAAAGATAGGTTAAAAATTTTAAAAAATTTCCTTTTTTTTTATTAAACCAATATTTTTTTGTTTTTAAAAAAATTTTTTAATTATTTATAAATATATAAATTTAATATATAAAAATTTTTTAAATTTTTTTTTTTTTCCAGTGGGTTTTTTATGAATGATTTTTTGTTCCGCCCTTTTTAAATGGGTGTTGTTTTGACCATGCGTGTTCGGCCCCCCCTGATTTGGTTTCACCAAAAATTTTTTGACGGACAAACTAGATCCTTCCCCCTTTTAATGAAACACGCATTTTTTGGACTATCGAAAAACCAAGGAAAATTTCCCCTTTAAGGGGCCAATCACCGCTCTAGGAATGCACCCACGACTGCACTGGCAAAATACCTTTTTAGAACTGTTAAACCATTAGCGGTAAGTCACCATCTTTTGTTAAAAACTCCATATTTTGTTGAGATTTAAAAAATGTAGAAATAGGACCAAACATACTTTCGAAAGTTTTGTTAAAAAGTCTGTATACAAAGGGCCTAGAAGAATCTTTAAAGCATCATTGGGGGCCATTTAACCCAAGATGATACCACAGTAGAACGCACCCCCGGCCCTGGATGGCCCGGTTTTGTTGAGCTGTGCCCCCAGTTTTTATTTTAAAAAAATAATACAGAAAGAGAAACTTTATTTTTGCTTCCCAGGACCAATATTTTTTTAAAAAAAAAAGGTTAAAGAAAACCCCAATAAAAAAAAAAAAAAAACCAAAAATTGTTTTCTTACTAAGACAAAAAGGGGTTTTTTTAAAAAAAAATTTTTTCCCCAAAAAAATCCCCTTTTGAATGGGTGGGTATAATTGGGGGAAAAAAAAAAAAAGACCACTCAAAAATTAGATTAAAAAACACAAAAAAAAAATGAAAAAAAAAACGTTGAAATCGGTTTCCGAACGCATGGTCAAAACAACACCGCAACAAAGGTGGAAGCAAAAACAACATAAAGAAACCCCTTTGGGAAAAAAAAGAAAATTTGGAAGTGAATAATTGCAAACAAAAAATGTTTTACAAACCTGGCCGATATTCCGTTTTTCCCCGTTGCTGCCCCATGAAATTGGTAATTTGGGAAAAACCGGGTATTATAAGTCGTAGCAAAAAAATTTTTTTTTTAACAAAAACGGTTGGAGATCACTAACTGAAACGTTATGTAAAAATTTAAAAAAAAAAAGACAATAAGCCCAAGATTTTAGTCTTAAAAAAGTGTTCTATTTAATAAATAAATTTTTTCATGAGTTTTTGACTTATCTAAAAAATATTAACTGTTTAAAAAAAATGTATAATGAATTAAAAAATTTCCCGAAATAATATTTTCAATTAAAGCAAAATAAATGGATTTTAGAATGGAAAATTCTTTTAATTTCTAAGAAAATTATGATTACTTTACTTTAAATCCAAACTTTTTACTTAGTAATACTTTTTGTTTGATGTAAAGGTAAAATAAACAACTTTAAAATTTAAAAACCCCCCAAACAATCCCTTAACTTGCTTTTACCTCTCGCTGCCTTTAAACTCTAAGACCCCCAAAAATTTGTGAGGGTTGTTGCACTTTGGGTTTTAAACAACTAATACGTCACATTTGAAGTTCCGAGCGCCACGTGAATTAATGGAAAGTCGGGATTTGGAACATCCGTTTGCTGGGTTTACGCCTTTCAAGGGTTTGAGAGTTTTAGCAGAGTATTTTGGTCACGACTGGTTAGTTCCTAAAAGCATCTATAAAATCCTTAAATTTATTTTATAAAAGCTCTTTGAATATATCGAGGGACGGTTAAGTGCATGTCTAATGATACTCATTATAAAAGGAAAATCGAACACAAACGTGGCAGGTGTGATCAACATCTGCAGCAAATCTATGGGGAGTTGGCTGTGCCCCAAACCGGGGCATTTTAGTTAAAAAAAATGTAGGAAATAAAAAACTGTGTTTACCCGGGTTGAGAAAACCCTCCTTGGGGACTACTTGAATGTCACCTGCCCTTGTGGGGCTTCCCCCAGAAATGTTCACCCTTTTTCTGGACCAAAGGACCGATCCGATTTTTTCTAGAAAGGCTACCGCCCTTTTGGAAAAAAAAAATTTTTTTTTAAATTTTTTTAAAAATTTTTTTTTAAAAAAATTTTTAAATTTTTAAAAAAAAAAAATAAAAAAAAAAAAAAAAAAACCAAAAAAAAAAATTTTTTTTAAAATTTTAAAAATTTTTTTTTTTAAAATTTTTTTTTTTAAAAAAAAATTTTTTTTTAAAATTTTTTTAAAAAGGGAAAAAAAAAAATTTTTTTTTTTTTAAAAAAATTTTTTTGGGTTTCCCCCCAAAAAAAAAACCCCTTTTTTTAAAATTTCCCCAAAAAATTTTTAAAAAAAGGGGCCCCTTTTTTTTTGGGGCCCAGGAATGCCCCAAAAAATTTGGGTTTTAAAAAAAAAGGGGCGGGTTTGGGGGGGTTTTTTTTGGGTTTTTTTTTCCAAGGGAAAAACCCCCCAAAGGGGTTTAAATTCTTTTTTTTTAAAATTTTTTGGGGGCCAAAAAAATTTTTTTAAAAAATTTTTTAAAAAAAACCCAAAAAAAAAGGGGGGGGGCCCCCCCAAACCCCCTTTTGGGGGGTTTTGGGGCCCCAAATTTTTTTTTTTAAAAAAACCCCCCAAAAAAAAAAGGGGGCCCCCTAAAAAATTTTTAAAAAAAAAACCCCCCCCCCCCAAATTTTAAAGCCCCCCTTTTTTTTCCCAAAAAAGGGGAAAATTTTGGGAAAAAAATTTTTTTTTTTGGGGTTTAAAAAAATTTTTAAAGGGCCCCTTTTTTTTGGGGGTTTTTTGGGGGGGGGAAAAAAAAAAAAAAAAATTTAAAAATTTGGAAAAAAAAAATTTTTTTTTTTTTTTTTTTTTCCCCCCCTTTTTTTAAAAAATTTTTTTTTTAAAAAATTTTTTTTAAAAAAAGGGTTTTAAGGCCCCTTTTTTAAAAAATTTTTTTTAAATGCCCCTTTTTTTTGGGAAAAAAAAAAAGGGGAGTTTTTTTTTAAAAAAAAAAAAAAAAAATTTTTTTTAAAAAAAAGAAAATTTTTTCCCTTTTAAATTTTTTTTTAAAATTTTGGGGGGGTTTTTTTTAAAAAATTTTTTTTTAAAAAAAAATTTTTTAATTTAAAAAATTTAAAAAAAAATTTTAAAAAGGCCCCAAAAAAAAAAAAATTTAAAAAAAAAAACCCCTTTTTTTTAAAAAAAAAAAAAAAACCCTTTTAAAAATTTTTTAAATTTTTTAAAAAAACCCCCTTTTTTTTTTAAAAAAAAAAAAACCCCCCTTTTTTTAAAAAATTTTTTTATTTTTTTGGCCCGGGGGAAAAAAATTTTTCCCCCCCCCAAAAAAACCGGGGGGGTTTTTTTAAAAAAATTTTTAAAAATTTTTAAATTTAACCCCCTTTTGGTAAAAATTTTTTGGGGGGAAAAATTTGGGGGGAAAAACCAAAAAAAATGGGGGGGGGTTTTTTTTTTTAAAAAAATTTTTTTAAAAAAAAAGGGAAAAATTTTTTTTTTTAAAAAAATTTTTTTTTAAAACCAAAAAAAAATTTTTTAAAAAAACTTTAAAAAAAAACCCCCAAAAAAAAAAACCCTTTTTTAAAAACAAAAATTTTTTTCCAAAATTTTTTTTTTTAAAAAAAAAAATTTTTTTTTTAATTTTTTAAAAAAATTTTTTTTTTTTTTAAAGGGAAAAAATTTTTTAAAATTTTTTTTTTCCTTTTTGTTTAAAAAATTTAAAAAAAATTTTAAAAAAAAAGGGGAAAAAAATTTTCCCAAAAATTTTTTAAAAAAATAAAAAAACAAAAAAAACATAAAAATACCCCCAAAAAATTTAATATATTTGTTTAAAAGTACTAATTATACCCGGTTTTTGTTTAAAAGGACCTTTGGGGGACCCAACCATCGGTTTACGTGCTCGTGTCCGGTACGGCACAAAAAGGGAAAATGAAAGAGCTCCCTTCCCCGTTTGATATCGAAACCCTTAGAGTTTAAACCCATTGGGAAAATATAAAAAGGTGTGAGCCACAATAGACTGAGCGGGCCTTAAAAACCCTTTAAAACCCCCCCTAACCTAACCTAATAACCCCAACCCTTTTAAAAAACGTTTTTTTATTTAATAATACTTTACACAAAATTAAAAAAAAAACAAACAAATTACCTTTTATCATTGTAACACGTTTTTGTCACAAAAATTTACATATTTTTATATTAAATTAATATTTTGTAATAGATTTTCACTATTTGTAAAATATCGCATGACTGCCGTAGGAAATCTAATCTAACAATGTAGTACAATCTCGTAGCACACAAGTTATCGATATACATATATACATATCGTAAATACACCAGGCAGTGCATTTTTCAAATCGGTGTTTACTCAGGCGGAGAAATTGAGAGAAAAATAAATATAAATGAAGTACCTATACGGGTATTCTGTATGCTATTCTGCTATAATATCAATAAATCAGTTGAAAGTGTATAGATTTGAAAAATATATATTACGCTGAACGCAGCGATTCCAACGGTGAAGACAAGAAGTTGCATATCACCAGGAAAGTTATTGGCTTCCCCACTGAGCACGGTCTCTAAAGATGAGGCTAATCGCGAATTATTGTTCAATTTTCTAGTCTCAACTAAAAATTGTTGCAATCGACAAATGGGCAAATGAGTCTCGATTACCCGTTTTGTTTCACATTTTTAAGTGTTATGCAGGTCTCAATTTTGAATTCGAAATTTTGTCATATGACAAAACTTGACAACAGTGTGAATGTGTATAATTGAACGAACGATAATAAGCTCCTAAAAAGCAAATAGTTAACATAACTTACAAAACAAAGTGAAAAAATATCTCCTAAGGGAGACTCTTTCTTAATCTTTGATATTCAAAGACACCAAAAAAGTGGATTAATAATGCTTTAGAACCCATGGCGAAATAATGAATAACAGTATTTCTAAATATGAAAGATTTTTTATACAATAACGATGGAATGTATAACTCTATAAAAAATAAAATATTTTTGGCATACAGTCATTTATTTTGTACTTCATTATTGCTAATATGTATTGCTATATCGTCAGACAGTCCACTAAGGCTGAGGCTTCAATACTAACGTACCGTTAAGTGTGGTAAGGGGAAGTTTATCTACACCAGACCTAAATATTTGGAGAACTTTTGCGGGTAGCAGATTCTAGTCGAGACACTCTGGGAATGATGGAACAAAGAAAGTGAGAAGTTCGGGGCCTCTAAGTTGGACTGTAAGGATGCAAAAAGTGGCACTACGCGTTGCTTTGTTGGAAGCTGTCAGAGGAACTATACTTGCAAACTCCTAGGAGTTAAAGCCGTCGGTGGGAAAGAGAAGGAGCTTTTCTGTAAGCGTGGGATCAATATTAAGACGAAAAGATTTTTTTTAAGAGTTGTAGGAAAAACCATTGCCCGACGTAGGAACAATATTCTAAAGGTGGTCTGATTAGAATACTTACAGAGAATACAGATTAAACGGATAGAAATACTTACTGGATCAAAAGAGGAATCTAAGCTTTTTTAAATTAGCTAAGGGTATGGATGTAATGTGTTCGTGTCAGTTAAGCTTGTTCTTAATAGTAACGCTAAAATGATTATATAACTTCTTTTCGCGACATCGAAGATGGCTGTGTCTTAAATTAGACAAGGTTTTTAAAGCGCCAATTCAAGATTAGTTTAAAGGTGGGTTTAGACCTGAGTACGTACGCAGTGAGCATCCATGCACGCACTCGTTTGCGTTTGCGAAAAGCGTTTAAATAGGTTTATGTATATTTTGACGCACAAGCTGATCCAGTTGTTCGCAGGAGTGCGATAATAATGGAAGACGACGATGAAATCATGGTGGGTGCATTTATTTTAATGTATAATTTGATAAAAAAGAAATAAGCTCGTAAACGTAGACCTCGTCGTTGGTGGCAAACTCAATTTTTACGCAACAGACAAAATACTTTATTACGCGAGTTAGTGACAGATAACAGTTATGATCAATTTCGAAATTTTACAAGAAAGACAAAAATTGACTTCGAATATCTGCTTAGTTTGATAACTCCCAAAATTATTAAAATGGATACAAATTATAGAAAGTCAATATCATCAAGAGAACGTCTAGCACTGACTTTGCCTTTCTGGGCAACTGGAGACTCCTACAGCAGCTTACAATATCTTTTCAGAGTCTCAAAATCTTCTATCTCTTACATTATTTCTGAAGTTTGTCAAGCCATAGTGGAAGTGCTTCGTGAAAGAAATTATATAAAGGTATGTATATTTGGGTTGTTAATTTATTTTTATTAATCAGTTCATATATCACATGCATAAAGTATTAAAATAAAAGAAAAACCAATTAAACAGTATTAAAAAAAAACATTAAGCTAAAAAAAATAAATAATATTTTCTTAACAAAAATAATAGTTTTGTTTAACTCTCAGAAAAGGGATGTAAATTTGCATCAGAATTTGTATTGGTTGAGGTTTGGTGAAATAATAAAGAAGCTTGCATATTGGGTACAACTCTTTGTGCTCCTCAAAATATCTAAAAAACATTTTTGTGTAAAATAATTAGGAGAGCCAATATTTTACTACTTGAAAATTTACATGTGGTTTTCTTTGTACCGCCCGGCAGAGCAACACCCGGTATACATATGCATGTACATACCTTTTCCAGTTCCAATGGTGGCCCTAATTTTACTTTTTTCACGGCGAAACAATTCCATGAGACTTTTTATCTTTTTTTGTGCTTCTGCACTATCTAAATTTGCAATATTTAAATTATTCACAAGTGCTTACCAAGCATCTTGTTTTTTTGTTTTAGAGTAATATTCTTGGTTCCTCACATCCCATAATATAGGAAGTTTTTCGAATTCTTGCAATAGAAGCAAAACTTTGGTGTTACTCCACTCCATTTTCAAATTAAACTAATTCGCCCGTTGAAGTACGTGCGTTCGTAGATACTCCCAACAGTCCCAACCCCGTTCAAACTGGACGTTCGCGAACCAATTAATACTTTTGAGCATCGCATCGAGACCGACAGCCGGCGGATCGCGCCGAAGCTATTCGCGCATAGAAACACACAGCGTGAGCGTGCGCGCATAACCGTTTACACTTGAGCATTCGCGGTGGATCAGTGCGTGCGTGCTCAGGTCTAAACGCACCTTAAGGTTTTGTGAAAGTGATATTTGAATTGACCTGCGCTTGTTTTCCTAATCAGGGGTATCCCGGGTATGTTACCCAAGACAAAACCATACAACTTTCAGGCATTTTGTTACGATATTGTAAGTAACAAAAAATAAACACAAATAGTCACAATTAAATAAATCAATAATCACTAAAATATGAAGGTTTTTATCAATCCAAAAAACTTTTGCAACAATAAGATAAAATCATACAAGGCAAAGCAATCGAAATTAATACGGCGCAAACGACCATAAAACAAGTAAATTGTTTGGAAGGGTGGATAAGACAACGGCACAGCGCGGGTATGGTTTCATAAAACACCGCGCCGTCGCACGCGAAAACGGGACTTCGGCTCTGCCAAAAGATAATGTGTTGCCTACCTACAAACTGTGTGTAGGTAGGCATCACTTTACAATATTTTGGGGAATTTTGTTACTGCGCAAAATCAAGGGTGCCTCTCATGACAGTTATTTTCTTAGTGGGCGGACATTTTTTGATCGAATAGGCCATAGTATTGGGCTTCTATTAACCTACAAACTTCCTTGGTATTCACTTCATAAACTTAAAGAATATAAAGACTTTTTCGTCGCTGATTGTTCTTTAAAATAAGCTTAAAGTACCTTTTCGTCCGCAATATTCTTAACATTTTTCTTGTGACACCAACTTTCATAATTGGCACAGGTTTTTTCGTAAACGCTTTCACTTTTCAGGTATTAATCCAGCAACTGCACAATTAGCTAAATTTTAATTTATGGACAATTTTGATAAACTTTTTAATAAATTTAACTTAAGCAATGACATGAAACTACAAGTTAACAATTCCGTTGTTACCTTAGGTTACTATGCACATAACTGAAATTAAGCTATCTGCTCAAAAAGGCCTAAAATTGAATAAAGCAACGCGTTATTTTTGAACATTGTTAAAAAAATCCGAAAAAAAATATAAAACTGGAACTTAGCAGTTGTGCCAAAAAATATCAACTACAGTTTTTTCTTAACATGATTTTTTTCTATGTTAGACATTTTATTCGGACCAGCTGCAGTATTGTAGAAACATCGGATACTATTCAAAAGAAAAAACAACCGTCCCTTAATAAAATAGAGTACATCACTCAATACAAGGTATAATAAAATAAAGTCGGGTCCGCGTTTAGAAGTTTAGGAGCCATTCGGAATCATTTCTTTTAGAGACACGTGGCCCTCAGTCAGTTCATTCGTCCGTAAAAAGCATATATGGCCCATTTACCTCTGCATTAGCCCTTTTAAATTTATAAAAGGGATGGAATATCCTATTTTTTTAACGGTTTTTTAAACGGTTTACGTAGTAGTACGAAGTTGGTACACTGACGTAGGTAAGAGAAGTAGAGGGGGTGATTATCCCCCCTTCCCTTAGGAATGATTTAAACATTTTAAGTTTTGCAAATTATTATCTGTATGTATAATATTATATATATATATATATATATATATATATATATATATATATATATATATATATATATATATATACATATATATATATATATATATATATATATATATATATATATATATATATATATATATATATATATATATATATATATATTATATATATATATATATATATATATATATATATATATATATATATATATATATATATATATATATATATATATATATAAAAAAATTAAAAAGAGAGCGATACCGAAAATCTCAGTTTAGATGTAGAAGTGCGTGCCACGTAATCATTATTACCGGAAAAGTCGCGATCAAAATATGAGAAAATAGACAACCAGTTTTTGAGCCACTGTGATGGCAAAAAATTTAATGCAATAAAAAAATTATCTGTAAATGTATGTGCTATGTGCAATGAACAATTTAGGGATGCTATTATAATTCATCTGGGACAGATTTAATATTTTGGAGCACAGTTTTTATTTTGTATTATTAAATTAGTCTGCTTTTCATGACCCTATATTTATAGTAATTAGCAATAAATATCTATATATTACTAGAGATGTTTATATTTTATATATATATATACATATATATATATATAATTATATATATATATATATATATATATATATATATATATATATATATATATATATATATATATATTATATATATATATATATATATATATATATATATATATTATATATATATAATATATAATAATAATATATATATATTATATTAATATTTAATAATATATATATATATATATATATATATATATATATATATATAGTAAAGGGGTTGCTGACTTTAAGGAACGAACAGGGGTTGAAAAAAGAATACTTTTTAAGGTTATCCGAGCTGGAAATTTTATTTCCTTCAGGGATACTAAAATATAACAATTTAAGATTGATATAAGGTTATTAAATTTTTAGTCACTTTTTGTGAGGTTGTACAGTGGTTGTTATATCCATGAACACAAAAGTTGAAGGATGGTCAAAATATAAATAATTAAAAAAAGAGCGCTACATTTAATAAAACTTACATGATTATTATAACAAATAAAAATTTTAACTTAAAATCAACGAGAATAATCTCTAACCGGTGCACAACTTTTATGTTTGTTTTTGTTTTTATAAATATTAAAATATTAAACAAACATTACAATTGAAGCTCAGAGTGAACTGATCTTAAACATCCGCTAACGGCAACCTTATCCACTCCCACATTGAGAATTTTATTTCCTAACCTGATTGTCAAATTGACGTAAGTCAAATGCCTTTATAAAAAAAAAGAGTGACAGCTTTTAGCATGTGCACCGGTTAGAGATTAAAATTTTAATTTGTTATAACAATCATGTAAGTTTTATTAACAACCACTGTACAACCTCACAAAGATGTAAGTGCACAAAAAATTGTAATAACCTTATATCAATTTTAAAAATTTTATATTTTATATCCCTAAGATGGAAATAAACTTTCCCCCAAAGTCGGATAACCTTAAAGAGTATTCTTTCACTTGCTGCAATCCCCAATATTCCCTAGTTCGTTTCTTAACTAGTCAGCAACGACTACCCTTTCTATATATATATATATATATATATATATATATATTTTATTATATATATATATATATATATATATATATATATATATATATATATATATATATATATATATATATATTTTTTTTAAAAAAAAAATATAAATATATATATATATATATATATATATATATATTTATATATATATATATATATATATATATATATATATATATATATATATATATATATATATATATATATATATATATATATATATATATATATAAAGACAGTCGGTTAAATTGGCAAAGTTGCGCATTTAGGTGCTCAACAACATGCCTATTAAAAGTTATAAAATTCCGAGTACTTCCGGAGATATCCAAAAAAAACCGAAATTTGCTGATTTCGTTTTATTTTTTCGGCGTTATTTAAAGAGATATGGAAAAAAAAAAAGACACTTTCTGATGGCCATTTTTTAAGCTCTACAAAACAGCGTTGAAAATTTTCTGTCCGACGTTTCGTTTCGTTAGACCATCATCAACTATTTTTTAAACGGCCCGGGGTTTTTTTTTAAATTTTTTTTGAACCTCTTATAATCCAATTACAAAATGTATAGCACTTAATTTTTAAATTTAATAGGGAACGCCCTATAAGAAATAATGTGCGTTCCTTCTCTTACTCATTGTCTCTTATGGAAAATATGTTTATTAACAGAAAAATATTAAGTGTTATACATCATTGTAATTGGGATTTTAACTGTTTCAAAAAAATGCAAAAAAAAAATTAGGCCGCTTTTAAAAAAAATAAAGTTGATGATGTCCCAAACAAATCTCGAAATCTCTTATGTTTTGTGACTAAAAATGGCCAGAACCGCTCCATATCCGTGAAAAAATTAAAAATGAAATTGGGGTTTTCCGGATATCTCGGGAAGTACTCGGAATTTTACAATTTCACTGGCTGTTATTAAGACTTTGGCACCTTTGCCATTAAGCGACTGTATTCTTAGGGTTTTTCAGATCATGCATGCACTCGATCTGTGGCACCCTGTATATATAATTTTATTTTTAAACCCGGTTAAAATATCCAATTTGCGGTGTTATTCACAATAACTATCTTCCTAGATGCATTTTGTCAGCTTTGGGGTCGTCCAATAATCATGTGAGGCTCGAAAGAAGGGGAGAAGGGTTCGACAAAAATCATGAAATATGACAAGAAGGGAGGGGAGGGTGTAATGAGATATCACGTGTTTTTATTTTGTCGTTGAACGCGCGATTTTTAAGCAACCAAAAAGCGGTGTGTAAGCTCGACTCGCCGTTGTTAGGGCATTTTTAGCATGGTCCTTAATTTTCCAGAATTTAATTAGATTATACTTACATGTAATTAAAAAGATATATATATTTTAAAAATTTTAAGATATTTTGTATAAAAAAAACACGTCATTTTGGGTGGGGGGTGTGTTGGTTATTTTTAAACTTCACCACGTATCACCAGGGGTAAGGGGTTAAAAATGCTAAAAAACCATCAGGTAATTAATGGACGACCCCTGTACAGGGCTGTATCTCTTTCCCCAGGAAATAACAAAATAAACAAGCATCTACTTATACGACAATATAGACAAAACCTACTAGTCCCTACGAGTCCTGTAAAGCAAGCAAAACGCATCTAGGGGGAGAGTTGTGGTGGATAAAATAGATGTTTTCGCACGTGATGCAATTTCTTGCACATAATTTACGCTTTATTTAGAAATCAAACTATTATTAATTTGGGTACATAAATTTAATAACAAATAAGTATATTTGGCACAAAAATATTTTATAGTAATAAATAGTTATTTATGATAAGTGTTAAAAGTACAAGAATAAGCCAAGCGAGTTCTGCAACTCACATGAGTCTCTTAAAACGTACTTTCAACACAAATATTATATAATAATTATTCTACAAACGCAATAACGCAGTAAAAAATTAAATTATTCAAAAATTGGAAAATATAGTTTAACAGAGCACCGTATATAAAAATTATTGAAGTTGGCATTTATTAATGGATTCTAACAACCGTTTTTGATGCTAGTTGGTTACGGCATGCTTACTTCAAATTTGATAGATCGCGTCAGTTTTAGCTTGTTTTAGTTTTTAGTTAAAATCAACTTGAAATGGAAGAAAATGTAAAAGAAAGTATTGGTTGTTTTTTAAGTTGTTTGAATTCTACAATTAATATAAATGTTAGTAAATAAATAATCGTTGACGCTACCGTAAGTTTGACATTTTACTTTTAACACTAGTGCTTTAAAATGTAACTTTAAGGCACTAGTGCTTTAAAGTAAAATTAGATAGTGTTTAAAATTGAATTTTTTTCACGTTTGTAGAAAAACAAAAACATTACCATTAGAAATCATATTTTTATCATTTAAAATTTGCTGTAATAAATTAATTTTAATATTAAAACCACATTAACTTATTAATCCAGAAAAACTAATACATGTGTTATTTTTATGTAGGCCGAGTTTTATTATTCCTGTTTTTTCAATTTTTGCAAAGCAAACAAAATATTGCGGATCAATGAGTAATTATTACATATTCACGTAAAACATCCAGACATACAAACAAATAATTATTTTGTCACCTAAGATCAATAAATTATTATCAGCAACCAAAGCACAAATACACATTTCAAAATGCATAAATTCATTTTATTTCATACGTTTGCTGTCAGCGGACCGGTCTGAGTAAAATCAATTTTCCAGCATTTTATTTTCAATTTTTCCTTTACTTATTCAATTTCCGGTGTCCACATAGCTACGAGTTTTCTATGATATGGGATGCGAGAGATTTAATATAAAAATACCGAACACATAAAGACTTTCTTAAACTTGTTTCGTGTACAGGATACCGTTTAGAAGGAGAAACTTTCTATAGAGTATTAGACCTAAAGTAGAAAGGAAAATGATTTATCTTGGGTTTTTTATAGTTATTAAATATTTTTTTTGCAAATTTATGTCTGATATTTCGGTTGCAAAAAACAGGTTTTGTCAAACAATACTTTCGCATTTTATATTAAAATTAGTTTATAATAATGGTTCAAAAAATTTAAACAAAACTAAGTTGACGTCGGTCCCAAATTTAAGAAAAAGGGGATTTGTTTTTACAATTAAAATTACACCATCCAAATAAAAAAAATTTTTGAAGAGCGAGTTTTTTCCAATTTCAAAATGGCTAGAAAATGATGGAAAGATACCCAAAATGCAGATAAAGGGGGCTTCTTCCATTTTTTCCGGAAAAAGAAAAAAAAGTTTTTTCTGCGAGGAAGCTCCAGAAAAAGGTTACAAAATTGTCTCCCTTTTTCGGATTTTAAAGGAAAAATATTGTACTAAAAAAATAATTTTGTTATTTGTTTTAAGAAATACTCCTTAAAGCTTCTAGTTTATGGGCCACATACTCTATAATCAAAATCACGATACAAATTAATAAAAATGCAAATAATGTACAATACAAAAATGCAATAGCTTACTTGAAACTACAAAATGACAAAAGTGGACCTAAAAAATCAACAAGTTTTGATAATGGAAACATCACAACTTTTCGGAATGAAGCTCAAGATAACACGTTTCTGTTAATGAAGGTAGAATTAAATTGGTTGATACAGCGGAATCAAAACTTAAAACCTTTTCTAACTTACACAATAATTGTTTTTTTTTTAATATTTATAGTCACACTGTTTAAAATAAACGTTTTTCCTTCTTGTTAAATTGTGTTTTATAATGTAATGGTTGCTATGCTGTAATGATTGCTATGCTGTAAAATGGTCTATTACTGTATGATTTTAAGGTCTGTAATCTAATGCATTACTGTACAAAACGCATTTTTTTAAAATTTTAGTTTAAAAAAAAAAAAAAAAACAAAGCAAACAACTAAAAAGTAAAAAAATATTTTAATATTAATTTTTTTTTAATAGTAAATAATAATGAATTATATGACAAGTTTTGGGGAAAAATTAAAATAAAAATTAATTTTAAAAAAATTTTTAATCTTTTTCCAAATTTATTAGTCAGAATTGATTATTGGACTTTCTACCACTATAACACAAACTCTTCTTAAAAAATAATTTCACTCTTTAGTACGGTTTGATAAAAAAGCGTGTTTTTAGTTTTTTTTTTAACCCATAATTTATTTTCTTATTTTTAGTCTCAAATTGGAAATTGGAAGTTGTTTGAGGCGAAAATTGAATTGATTCTGCTTTAAATGTTGCTGCTGGACATTCCAGCACGGCCTACCCACTTGTTTTAAATGACATTACTTTTTTAAACAGTATATTGACCCTGTTTATTAAAAAAATAAGTTACTATAATTCCACCTGCATTAAAATTGTATACCTCATTTAAGTCTCTAGAAGAAAAAGTTTTTGAGATTAACGTACTTTAAAAGACCCCGCAATTTTCTAATTCAAAAATGAATTTCGGCCAATTGTTTTTAAACTTTGCATAGTGAGTGAATTTTTAACGTTAATGTCACGGCTGACCAATTCTACAACCCCCAAATCATCTCAAGGTCACTGGAGGTTTGGGGACCTTTAAGGGTGACTTTAAGGGGGGGTGTTAGAGGTGTTCGGGTTTGTGCCATAGGCTTTGATCAGCGTGTTGAGAACTATTGCTTTACCCAGTTGGAAAACAACCCATTTTCATAGGAAAATTGCGGGGTCCTTTTAAGAGTGTGTTTATCTCAAACGGTTGCTTCTGAGACTTAATCCAACAAATGCCATGTTTGATACGAAAATTATCATTAACTTATTATTTAATAAACAGTGGGGGAGGTCGTAGCTGGCGTCTTCTACTAGCAACATTAAAAAATTATTACGAAAAAAGGAAAACAAAATTAAAAGTTTAACACCCTGTATCTTAGTTATTATCAACTTTGAAATAAGGTAAGTTTACGTAAATTGCATTATTTTGACCTAAAGAATCTGCTGTTGCTGTGTCCCATTACTTTTGTGACACCCTGTATACATACATACATTATTCATACATACATACATACATACATACATACATACATAAATACAGGTCAAGCTAATCAAAGTGTGGTTAAAAACAAACATACTTGCGTTGTTTTATCGTAAAATCACGCAGGTGTTCCCAAACCGATTTACCTAATACTCGAAATTGTGAAATTCCGTCGTCCTTCCCTTAACCCAAACCCTTGTTTGTGTTTCGACGGCATTAATTAGCAAAGGGAATATCGAAAAGTCGCTTTTAATTATTACTCGAGGTTGATATGCCTAACAACGAAAATTTGCGAAACGAAAACCCATTATGCTCTGGATGTTTAATTCGACACGGAAATATGGAAACTAAGTTTGTTTTCAAGTTAGATACAGGTGAAAATTAATTTTTTAGGTTTAAAGTGACTAATTACCTCAGATCGAATTGGGGACGACCTTCTACCCGACTCTTAAATGAAAAAGTATTTTTTTATTAAATATAGTATACCGGGTGGTGCGTCATGAGCGAAACATAGGAATCTCATATATAATTTTAAAGAGGTCAATTATTGGGCTCCCTGTACATTTACAGAAAAAATGTAAAATAACTTTTGAAGAGACCAATCTGAAAAGCCCTCGTGCCTAGTTTCAAAAAAAAATTTAATAAGCGAATCTTGAATAATTCAATTAAATGTAATTTTCAAAATACAAAATTTTCGGTTCAGGTAAAACCAAACAGGCACCAGTAAATGAATATTGTCCCTGACATGAGAAAAGTGTCAATAAATCAGTGACAGTCGGTATTTGAAAAAAAAATATAAATTATTCAATCAACGAAAAAGTATCCATAATTAAGTATCTGGAAATGTTTTCAATTTATTTCCCAATAAACATTCCGACCATTTCAACTATTAAACGTATTATCAGCAAGTTCAAGTCCACAAAGAAATTGCCGTAATAAGGAGTACTTAGGCTCATTCAACTCAGGATACCGAAAATAGAGCCAAAGAAAAAAAAGAACAGATATCCTAATTTTGTTTTCCTCCACTCAGTTCACTAAGTGTAGAGGAAAACAAAATAGTTGATACAAAGGGAGTTCTTGGGCAAGAGGTAAATAAACATCATACAACGGTATTGCGCATTATATTATTCGAAAAACATCAAGAGCTGTGAAGGAGATGAAGAGCGAAGAATGGCATTTTGTTTTGAAATGATGGAAAGAGCAAATAACGATAGGAATTTTAGAACTAATTGTTTTACCGATGAATGTATATTCACCCTCAATTATAGACCCGAAATGTTCAGAATTGCCGGTATTGGGGGAACAAGAAAATGAACATCGCTTTGTTCATGCTCAGGACATAATATCCACACAAACTAAATATATTCATTATCAGGACACCACTATCATTGGACCCTCTGGACTTATTTCAAAATGGTGCCTTGGGAAGAAGTTAACTCAGAAGAATCAAATGATCTGTGGTACAATGAATAGTTGCCCCGCCATAATGCCCGTATGGTTAGAGGTACCTGGAAATGCTTTTAGCAGCCCAATATTATTGGTTCACGGTACCGAATGCTTTGTGTGGGTCACCTGATCTTTCGCGAATGATTTCTTTCTGTGGGATCACTTAAAAAGTGTCATTTATAAAAGTGGAATTTGAGAATCTAAACCAGCTACAAAAGCGCTATTTGAATTTAGAATGTTAAAATTTCTTAATATCAAACTTAGCAACGTTAAAAATTAATTTTATAATCGGTTGGGATATTGTTTAGCTGTTAATGGAGGGTTGTTTGTACATTTGATTAATTAATGTTTTTATGTAATTATCGTATTCTTAAAATATATTGTATTTTATTTATTGTATTATTCCACGTCTAGTAAAATATTAGGAGTTCAGTTCTATCTTTTTTCCGGATCTATTTTCGATATTCTGAGTTAAACATTTAAAATTATTTATTGCGATGGCTTTGGACTCAAATTTACTGACAATACATTTAATGGTTGAAATGGATCAAAGAATGAAACTAAATCAGGAAAATAAAATGAAAATATTTCAGACTCTGCTATTGGTTTAATTAAATTCTAGTATGATAAAATATTTTTTAATGATCGATAGTAATAATTGTTATTAGTTAATCCCTAATTGTTTACATTAAATAAAGGTTTGATAAAAAAATAATGTTAACATGTCTTTTACTTTGGTCATAATGGTTGTAGAATTGAAAAAATGCCACTTTAACATATTCAATGTACGTCAGATTTGACAAAGCCTTATAGCAAATTGTTTGTTGGTGGTTGGTGTCTGTTTGGTTTACTGGAACTGAAAAAATTTAGTAATTTTGCAATTACATTTAATTGAATAATTCAAGATTCGCTCATTAAAATTTTTTGAAACTTGGCAGGTTTATCGTTGGTTTCTTCAAAAGTTGTAATGTCAGTTTAAGTTAATGGTATTTGAAAAACAGGCTAATTTGGCCACCCCCTTCAAAAGGAAATAGTTATTTACATTACAAGATGCGGTTTACTCTTTGGTGTGAGGTGGTTTTTAAATGGTCAGGCGAAGTCAGGGCTATTTAAAACCTCCAGGCTACTGAAAAAAACCCTCGCATCGTGTAATGTATTATGACCCTTTGCTGCTACTATTCTATGTATCGCATAATTTAATAATCATTAACATCATGTTTCATGAAATATCAGAGATTTTGAAAATTTTACCTGTTAAAAAATTAATCCATAGCAACACATTTATTGTTGACATTGTCTGTCATCAGGACTTGTCAGTTTTTGAATTATTGTTAATTTAGTATAAATCATTCCATTTTAAAATGTTAAATACAGATAACGAAATGGCATCAAAGGCAGCCTGACCTTGCGTGTGCCTCACTTCTGCCAGACAAATCTAAGAGAGTTTCCATCAAACATATAAATCGTTTTCTGACTGGCTTGCTACAAAAAAATGTCAGAGACGGATTGACGAGAATGTGATGTTGGCGTATTTTCAAGAAAAATCGAGTCTTTATCACCACCAATCCTCTGGTCTGTATATTCCATGCTCAAGTTAACAATTTCCTCAACAAAATCAAAGATATTTCGGAGTTCAAGAAACTAGTTGCTTTTATTCAAGGAAAAGCTTGATGGTTATGGGGGCAAAAAGAAAAGAAACAAAAATTTCCAAAGAAGAAATCATAGGGTTTTTTCCATAAGCACCCTGATCAAAGTTATAGCAAATAGAAGTAATAGCCATTATGGGAATTAGCTGGGGCATGCCGGACAAGACGAAATATACAAGAATGAAGCTAAGTGATGTGAAAAATAAAAATGTGTTCAGCTATAGTAAAAATGGTGGTGTCCTAAAAATAAAGTTAAAAGAAATTTTGTAGTAACCAACGATGAAGGCTCAGTTGTATGTCAGATTTTTACCACGAGAAGTGTCTCGTAAGCTGAGACCAAGAATTATCTAGATGAACGTTTATTGTATCATTATAGAAAAGTCAAATATTCAATCAAGTAATTAGGAAAACTACACTATTTCAAATGTACCTAAAGAAATTGCCTGAGGTTTTGGAAGCTTGAGAACATCAGTAGATACACTGGCCATTCTTTTGAAGAACGTCAACTACGTTCCTTGCCAATGCTTCGGATGTTGATATTTTGGACTTAAAAAAGGCATGGAGGTTGGAAGTCTTCTTCTGTTGCGGATATATTGCTGAATGCTATAGTAATAAGGTGAGGCACAAAGAAGATTTTACACGAAAGTTACCTGTAATATTTCCTCTAATGGTAACAGTGAAAAAATCTGAATAATCTAACGTAAATTTAAAGTGTAACAAATACTAACAACAAATTTAAAACTATTAATTAAAGTAAAGTATTCCTCAATTTCTTCTTTTTATTATTAATACCTAACCTAGTTTTAAAATATTTTGTCATAAATTAGTTACTTTTTATAAATGTAAATCTCATATTTCCCACAGCATATTTTCTTTTTTACTCATACTTTTGTCAGGTGCTGAAAATATTACTTTCTTAGCTAGCAACGCTTAACCAGGTAACACGAAGGTTCTCTTTCGTTATCATTCACGTTGCTAGGATACAAAGTTTTCTTATTTATACAGTAGTAGAAAAACACATTTTATTACATTTCCTGCATAGAGTCAATGTACAATAACTCTTTATTTTACAGGGCGTTTTGGTACCACAGTACCATAATAATAAAATCATTTATTGGGGATTTTCTGCAGAAAATGTTTGTTTGTCCTGCCGTTAAAAAAAGTGTTTTGTAATTAAAGGGGATTTGAATCTGGTACAATAAAATAAAGTATATGGAAAGAAAGTTAATTGTTTAATTGTAAACAAGAAAAGAAATTTGTTCGGAATAAGAATAAGGAGGATATCTTGAAGTCTTCATCCAAGCTTTGGATATATCAATGTAAAAAAAAAATAAAATTTCAAGGAAGTTAAAAGACTTGCGATAAATGATATTCGATAAATTCATGTTTGGTGATGAAATTTTGAATTCTAAATAGGCGTGTTCGAACAGAGACCAATTTCAACGCGTTTTTTAGGGTGCTAGTTGCTATTTTCTTTGGACCAGAAAATATGCGGGACTGCTTGACGTAAGGTATACCTTTAAAGAATTCATTGTGAGAAAGGGCAGTCATAGAAAAAAAAAAGTATTTTAATGGTAGAACTTTAAACTGTTTGGAAAATATTTTGACATCTTTTATTTTATTTACTTTCGAAAGCCGCTCTTTAATCCTGATTTAAAAGGCCCAGGGTAATGCAGATATTTTTTTTTAGTATCAATTTTTATCACTGGAGTGGGGCGCCACAAATCTTGGCCATTTAATGTAAAAATAAGATCCTGTTTTCTGCCGCAAAGAACACTAGTATTCATCTAGTACTTATAAGAGGTCAAGTCTTTCAAAATAAAGGTCATTTAACCTTATAGACGTTACTCTATTGGCACAAACCCATGAGCATCCATATCCACAGCAGCTAAGAAAGGGCTTGAATTCCTCTTTCAATTCAAAAATTGTTTCTTCTCTTTAATTTGTATACTCTATTGTGTATCCTAATTCAATCTTGTTGGAATACTGTTTTTATGTCCGGGAATAACATCTTTCTCAACTCTCTAGCATTCTTGATACCATCCAAAGAATGCATATTATTTTATGATTTCACTCTTGTTTACCTACAAGATGTAGGGGGCGCGTTTCTTACTTATAGAAGATATTTTCACCGTTTCTACTCCAAGAAATCAGCCAATAAAGTTACTCCCCTAACAGCCCTCAATAGAGAAACAAGAAATGCCACTTTTACGCATCACTCTATAATTCATCTGTAGAGTCTTCGAGCCTCTCATTTTAATCGTTCCTGCAGTGGAACAGTTTTTTGGTTCTTCCTCTTAAAACTTTCAAACCCTTAAGTCCCGTGTTAAACAATTGTCTCTTACATGTAGAAAGATGCAACGTAAGTTAGTGCCAGAGCCTATATCTTTGTAGGCTGTCACAAAATAAAAAGAATGTCCCACAGATATTTATTTTTGTTATGAAAAGAATTTAATTATGTTTTTTGAGCACTTTTATGCATTTTTAGATAAGATGACAAAATAAACTTTAAGGTGCAGTGTTTATGATGGATATATCTCTGCTACTTCTATAGCGTTTATATTTATGGTGGGTGTTAGTCGAATTATAAAATATTATAAATCAATTTTCCATAAAAATGACGCTATCGTTGATGATATTTTCATAAATTGTAAATTCCTTTATTTGTTTATGAAATAGTATTTTAATTATTTTTATTGTTAATCACACTTCTGATAATAAGCAACAAAAATAAAACATAAGCAAATGTGCTAACCTGACATAGCCTCAGAGCCTTCGTAGTACTACAATTGTCCATTCATAAAACAAAATACAACGCCCCACATGTAGGAGAGGCAGTTCAAGCAGAAAACACCCACTAAATAAAGACAAAATCCCAATATTTATTTACATTTATTTTTATATTGCAAACATAAAATAAGGAAAAGATTAAAAAATTAGGGCTGATTACTTAGAAAATGAAATGTTTTTAGAAGAGATAAATAAATAAATGTTTCACTCACATTTTCATGCCGCTGAAATTTCTCATCGAAGGATTACATCTGCAGGTTGAGTGCTGAAATTAACGACCAGCTGTCCAAACAACACACTTTCCAAGTTCTTTGACCCAAACTAATTGTTCCACATTAATGATCAGCTTTTCAATTAATTTTTTAGCGGCGAAAGCCCTGGTGAGGTACACTTTAAAAGTCGGCGTGGATCACTGACAGAACAGAAATTTTCATGTCTTGATTAACTCCGGCAAATCTGGTGGCCGTGACAATCGCGTTTCCTAGACAACGTTACTCTTTGTTTTCCGCGGCATCGGCCTGGCACACTCTTTTGTTTATACGTAAGAAAAAATGAAAACAAAACGCCTCGGAGTGGCTGCCGCGACCGGACCCTTTCAGGTATGATTATTTCGGGAGATAGGGCAGCATGTGCGTGTGCGTCAGTTGACACACCCACCTTTTTGATCAACCCTGTATTATTGATTTGCGAAAGGCGCAGCCGTCTGTGTGTACACTGAAATATTACGGAGTACGTTTGGCAGAATGCGGGTGAAGAAGTGATTAGGACTTGTTGTCGTTTTGTGGCCTTAAGGGGACAGTTTTCCATACTTTATAATTCAAAACTTTAATTAACAATTTGAAAAAGGCTTACATTAATATAAATGAAGATATAGCTATTTCAACAAATATTTGTATGCTAGTTATTTACTTAGTTTTCGTACATCAGGCAATACATATTAGAAATAATAATGTACAAAATGTTTGTAGGCCAATGAAATTTAATTTTTCATTAATCAATTATACATTACATTATCATTGTACATAATGCATCTTTTATATTTAGTGACACCGTTGCTTAAAAAGTATATTATGTTTTACATTTTATTATTTCGTCATAGTTTTTAGGTTTTCTGTTCACCTAAATTATTTTTAAGCAATATTAATTGACTTATTTTCGGTGTCTTTGAATATCAAGAAAAAAGAAAAGTTTTCCCTTAAGAGATCTTTATCGGCTTTAACCAACTCCACTAGCTTATCTTTCTAAGCTTCACTACATGTCTAAGCCTTTTTTTAAAACAGTTTGTATATTCTTCTTTTTAATTTTTTTTTGAAATACACAAATTTAGGCTCCTGGTAAACGCTCACTAGTTTTGCTTCTTCTACCAGTCTGCATAGCCTCGAGACTGGTTGGTTGATATAATTATGTGGGCTCATTTTCGGTTGCTTAAATATTGCCTGACTTTTGTGATTTAACGCTTCACATTCTCACAGGATGTGGTAGGCTGTTTCTTCCCCCTCATCGCACATTCTGCAGCTTGGGTCCCCTTTGTATGAGCCTATCTTGTCTAGGTGTTCTCTTAGGTTATCGTGCTCTGTTAGCAGCCTTACTGTTATGCAAAGTCTTTTTCTACTTTGTCTGATCGTGAGTAGTTCTTTCTTAGTTCTTTTGGATGGGCCCTTTATGAAGCCTCTTCCATGTCTTATTCTACAGATGCTGGACGAGTTTTCCTCGTCTTTGTTTTGGATTCATTTCCTTATTTGCCCTCGTGCTGTGGTTTTGGAACTCCAAGGGCAGGTTCTGGTCCAAAGTATGCTGTGGATGATCCCTGTCTATGTCCCGATGCCCACACGGGAGTTACCTGTTGCGTTCTTCCAGGACTTCCAGTTCTTTTTGGCATTCCCATGTCAGCTTGGACGTTACCTTGGGGTTTGCTAGTGCCCCTAGTGATGCCTGGCTGTCTGTTATTATGCAGATCCGCTTGTTTTTATAAGCCCTCCTGTTGTATTCTTTTGCACATTGTAGTAAACCATATATTTTCGTTAA
>JAHBCN010004298.1:0-40000 GCA_019359885.1 Listronotus oregonensis | reverse complement strand
CAACCAAAAAATCGATTTTTTTTTAATAATACAGGTATTTTAAATTACGAGAAATATAATTAAAGTATTTATGTTTAACCTATCTATTATTGATCTATAATACCTTAGAAACGGAATATGTTATGATAGCAATAATATAACACTATCACACCTGAGCATTATAAGCGGGCATTATGATGTGCCCTTATAATGCCTAATACGCTAATATGGAAATTTTGTGCTTATCCAATTTTATTTCTCTCACAATAAGATCAAGTTTATACAAAAAATAATTTTTCTTTAAACAATACTAAAATTAAACTTTATTTCCAAAATAAAAATAACAATTTTGAAATGTCGGAAAATGTAGCTGATCACTATAGAATGGTCGGTTTTTTTTGTGATGGTGGCAGCGGTGGGTAGCATAACGCTTTTTTTGTAAAAGAAGAACAGTCCATTAAAGAATTTTCAATATTCGATACGGAATTAACCCCCGAATTAACTGAATTGGCAATCATTTTGGCTACTTTGTTTTGGATGAAATACTTTCTTCTATATATCCTTCAGCTACTGAAGAGTTTTTTCCATTTCCCATGTTGTTTTAGCGTTCCAAACGAAGCACCTGCCTCAACAAGTAAAGTTGACGATGTGCGACGCAACAGTGGCGGTTTAAAAAAGCTTCTGCATTATAGTTTTAAAAATTTTGCGATCAATGTTGGGACGCTTCCTATGGTATTTTTTCCAATGGGTTGTACTACATCGATTTTTTCTATAGGTAAGAAAGAATCTTCGCTCCTTTATTCAGCTGGTCTTAATGTTGTGTACTTTTTATTAAATTTAAAGCCCTAAATCTTCTTCAATGATAGTAAAACTTTTTGAAGTTGAAGTTTTAGTTTCTGCCCCTTTTTATAACCAAGACTGTTCCTTATCTTCAATGTCATCAATGGTCATTTTGACCAACTCATCTCGTCTTAAACCCCCAAAAAACACCCATTACCAATATGACTTTGTGTCCCAAGTAGATATCATCAGGAGCTTCTTAATAAATTTTAATATTTGTTCCCTTCCAAAACTTTAGACTTCTTCGGGACGTATCCTTTCGACTTAACTTTTAAAAGATATAAAGACAATGGTATTGCGAAATGTCTATATTTTCTTAGACCATCAACGTAGACCTTAGGGTGAAAGGCTTCGGACTTATTTTCCGACTAAAAATAATAAAGTTTGTTAAACATATGTTTTAAAAAATAAATCAATAACTAGTTCCGGGAAATATCATTAAACGTTTTCGGTTATTTGAAAAATTTGGGTTGCATCTTTCCAAATACCAAATATCCATACTCCCGATCATACTGTTGCCTTGATTTACTGGAAAAAGTTTTTCCGGTCGCTTTTATGGCCTTTTCTCTTATATTTTGTGGAATTTCTTCCATTTTGAGAAATCGTTAAATAAAAAATGCCAACTGACTAACTGACAGAAACATCAAAGTCAAACTTAACCCCCAGTCATTATCTACTTACGTATACAGGTACGGGTGCAAACCTTTTTTTTTATATTCCGAATAAATAATGTAATTAGTCATTAAAAAACTCTTTTTGGGTAAAACATAAAGCATTGTACCACGGGTTTTACTGGACTATAATCCCAGCAGGTCGAAATCTATGGGGCCAGAGGCCCTCGGTTTCGACCTTCAGGGCTATAGTCCCAATAACGCCCTTGATACATAAATAGCTATTTTGCTGATATCTATGAAAAACAATCCTTTTAACGAAGGGTGAAGTTCTTTAATTAAAAAAGTAAGAACAATTATAAAATATTCGACAGTTTTTTTTATATCGTATTTTCGTTTGTTTTCACGTTCGGGGGTAATTACCCCTTTTGTTGCAGGGGTGGTTTTCTTATAGATACTAGTGGAAAGTACACAATTTGACTTTCTAATAATTTAGAATATCTTAGTTTTTTTTTTTTTGGATTTTCCCAAATAATTTTAGATTTATTTTAATTGGGGTGATTTTTTTCCCTAAAAAAGATTAAAGGTAAAATTTCAACTATTTTACGCCCTCATTGATATAAAAATAAATTATTTTCTATTTGTTCCATGTTAAAAATAGAAGAAGAATCGCTTTTATTCTTATTGATATAATTCATATATTTCAGTTTTGCGTCACCATATCAACCCCTAATTGGGGGTAATTTTCGGCATTTTTTCGAAAAACCAAAAAATATGCTTATCTTGATTTTTTATTACCAATAATTTGCCATAAATATAATACAGAACAAAACCTGGTTTAATTGTTGTTTGAGCTAATATTTTAAAAATTGTACAGTAATTTTAAAATAATTTTTTAATAAAAAAAAAATATTTAAAAAAAAATACGACATGGTAGATTAAATATAAGCATTCAAAATGAAAGGTATTGTTATAAAGAAGTGATATTATTAAGCCAATCCGATATAGTATTAGGTTTAAATATAGTTAGTTATACTTTCCCGCACTAGTGCGGAAAAGTGACACTTTCTGAACTAAAATACTTACGAAAGTAGACAAATATGCACGGTCGTGAAAAAATAAAGCAAGGAAGGCATTTTTTTTAAAATATAGGTGTCTTAAACTAATTAAGTTTTTTTAAAGTAAATTTTGACAGATAACAGGTGTCATTTTACGAGCGGGTAAGCAAATTTTTTTATTAAATTTGAAGCACTAAAAAATTCTCGTAAAATACGGACTTTTTGAAAAACGCCAAATAATTGCATATTTTTTTAAGAGCTATCGGTATACTGCTTAATTATAATAACCCATACTATGGACAATACTTAAGTTAGTAAATTCTGAAATATAACTTTATGGTTTTGGCTCTCAAATGACTAAAAGCTCTTCCAGCTAAAGTGGCAAATAAATTTCGGTTTTTGACCAAATTTATTCCTTTGAAATATAGGAACCGTGAAAGGCAATTACTTAGCATGCCTTTCATTTAATTCAGTGCTGGTCAAAATCAGAAATAAACAAAATCCACCGAAACGCTCGACGGGAAATGCCTAAAATATCTTGGTGTAAGCGCCACGGTGAGAGCAAAAAAGATATCTGAAGCTTGCGGGTTTGGTGCAATAATTCTTTCTTCTGGCTGTTGGAACATTTTTCGATCTTGATCCTGCGAGAAACAGGACCGGATTTAACGAAAACAGTTGTATGTTAATATTCAGAAATTCCTTCATGCTAGTTAAAATGACCTCTTCACGGAGTTTATTATGTAGAGTAACATAAAATAGGGGGTTTCCCATAATAGACTACCTGTTGTGATATTAAAATAATTTCTATATGAGATGGGTCAGCAGGTTTTTTTTCTATATCATTACCTTCTATGGCTTTTGGGATTGTAATTAACATGTTATTAATCGAGTGGGCACCTGCCAGAAAACTGGATAAAATTAATTTTCGTGAAACGTTATTTTTGTAATAAGTTTTCATTGGGTTTTGAAACGTAGTTTAATGTTTCGTTTTAATGCTTATGAATTATTTAGTTTAACAAAGAGTTTTTTGGGTAGAAACTTACACAAGAAGTAAGGCGCGCAAAATTAAATTGACATCATCTTTTAATGAGTAACGAGGCAAATTTTTATTTGAATAGCATGGTTAATACACAGCATTTTAGGTATTGGTCACACGAAAATCCTCAAGAAATCATTACAAACAATCTCCATAATCCAAAAGTTATAGTTTGTTGTGCAGTAGGATCATTTGGCATTATTGGTCCATATTTGTTTAAAAATGGAAATAACCTACAGTGACGTCGGCTTACGTAAATATCCAAAGACGTTTTTTATTTTTTAAAAAAATCCCGGTTATTATTTAAAATACAAAGTTATTGCCGAGAAGTTTAATGGGCGAGCATTCCCTTTGGAATTTAAATTGGCCTTCAGGTCCCCGGTTTTTTTTGTGGGGCTTTAAAGGCAATTTTGCAACTGTCCAGAAAAAATTTTAAGAGAAAAAGTCCAAATTTTTTTTGAAGGAAAAAGCCTTTGAAAAAAATTTAAAAGTTTTTTTGCTTTTTAAAATTTTGGGTGTCATATTTTAATAAATTGAAAAATGTTTTAATAATGGTAATAAAATTTTTTTTTGGTAATTTTTAAAATTTTTAAGTAATCAAATAGTTTGTTTTTAAAGGGGAAGAAATTTTTTTTGGGTTTGTTTTTTAAGTTTTTAACATTAAAAAACTTTTAAAAAGCCTTTTTAATCTTTATATTTTTATTAAAAACATTATAGATATAAGCAACTCAAAATACAAAAAACAAATATCTTTTATAAACAAAAAAAAATTTAAAAATTATTGCCCTTGGGAATTGTTTATAACAAAAAAATTGCTAAGGCGCCCAATAATCCAATTTAAAAAATTTTAAAAAAAAAAGTTTTTAAAAAGCTTTAACATTTTCTGAAGAGTTTCCAGCAAAAATATTCCTGCCACCTCGAACCTCCAACAAATCTTGTTTTTTTTTACCGATAAGGCTTGGTTAATATGCATAACCGTATTACTATTTTTAAAAGAAAGAACGAATAGAACTGTCACTTCGTTTAGGTCTACCTTAGACAGTTTTAGTGTTGAAGAGTTTAAATGTTACTCGTATTAGTGACATTAATTTTTAAGTTTTCTTTATAACCTCAATAATTGATAATTTGACGTGAACAAGAAATGATTATCAAAATATAAAGTTGTTTTTTTCTAATTTTTTTCAAAAAATTCTTTAAATCAAACCCTGGTTAATAACAAAGGGATAGAAAAGGGCCAACAAAAAGGTCGATATCCGAACCACAGGGAGAAGTAAACGAATATTTATTTAGAGCTAAGATATTATTAATATTGAAGGTGTACGAGATTTCCAATATACCTTGAAATAAAACAAGTTTAAAGGTGTATGGAAGCCCAATGCTATCGCCCATTCGATCAAAAAATGTCCAGCCCAGTATGAAAATAACTGTCAAGTTGGCCCCGCCGTTTTTTGCGCAATAACGAAATTCCACGAAATAATTTAATGTGTTTTTTTACTTACACTGCTTAAACACTGATAAATCAGTGTGGTTAGGAACACATTATATTTTATGAAAGCCGTATTAGTTTCAATTGTTTTGCTTTGTGTGATTATATTTTGTGGTTGCAGAAGTTTTTTTGGGTTGATAAAAACCCTTCTTATTTTTAGTGATTAGTGTTTTGTAATTTTGACTATAATTTTGTGTTTATTGTTTATTACTTATAATATCGTAACAAAATGAGTAGAAAATTTTTTTGGTTTTTTCTTGCAAATCTAAGGGTAACATACCCGGCATTTTATTTAGGGTTTTATTTCTTATATTTAAATTAGGTGCTTCTTATGAGACGTAACGTTAGGAAAACCCAATAAAAAAAATAAATAAAAATTCAATTTATGAATAATAGAAAATAAAATTTTCATAGGAAATAGCAGTGAGAAAAGTAAGGCAATCTTAACTATCTTTTAGATGATTTCCACAATGTTTGTGTATTTCTACGGATTATTAAAAAGAAATAAGATTTATATTTAGGTAGTTTTATTTCATTTAGTAATTTAGTACATTCTTTTAAAGGATAAAAATTATTAATTACTGGGCAACCAGGCAAATTTTAGTATATCATCCTCAATTGAAAAAAAAGTAAATTTTATGTTAAAGTTCCTTTTTTACTTTTTCTGTATTTGTTTAAAAAGAAATTAAATTTTTGATTTCTTAAACTTACATTATCAACTTTTTAAGCTCGACATACTGTAGACACATAATATTTAACGGTTGCCGTTACAATGGATACCTAGATATCAAAGGATACTAAACATTTTTTACCACTGTTATTCTGTCTATAAATTTTTTGTTATTAGTAAAAAATATATCCTAAAAAACAGTTATAAAAATTTTACTTTTTAATGTACAATCACAATCTTAGGATTAGATTAAACTCATTTCACCCATCTTGCCCTTTTTTATCACAAAATTGGTAATAAGTACATAAAAATATCATACAATGTTTTAAAATTTTTAAAAACTGTGTTTTTTTTTATTTACAAAATTTTTGGTAAAAATAAAAACTCCCAAAAATATCGACCATTTGAATAGAAGGCTGTAAAGTGGGGCCATCTATTCTTTCCATATTATATCAGATGATATAAAATCCAATATTACACAATAATTTTAAATATTCGATGATAGTATCGTTTAATAACCAACAATTTTGTGTAAAAAAAATAAAAAAAAAACAGTTAATTCTTGAATTTGACATTTGATGATCAACTTTATAGATAGTAACAAAGAATTAGGAAATCCGGCTCTGACCTACTATTCATTGCGCAAACTCCGCGGGAATCCCGATTCCCCTGCCCTCACGCCTGGACAATTTTGTTCTACAGTATTGGGCTTCCATACACCAACTTAAAACTTGTTTTTGGCAAACTTAAAAAAGGCTTCCAAAAAACAAAAATTCGTTCCTTTTTTTTTAAAAAGGGAAAAACTTTCTTTTTTGGTTGAAAAAAAGGGTTTGAATGTTTTTAAATTTGACTATTTATTAAAGGTTTAACCAAAGGGTTTGTCATAAATTCGTTCTTGTTTGGAAGCCCGGAGTTTTGGGGGAAGCATTCCTGGGCCGCTAACCTCGGCCCGAAGTTAAACAGATGTGCCCAAGTGATCCCGATCCGAGCGACGCGGTGTGGTAGTGGATTGGGTATAGACTTGGTTTTTCTTTTCGGAACCCGGCTTTATGAAATTCATTTAATTTACTAATCAACCTGGTTTCAGGCATTTATTTCAGTTAGCAGTGCAGTTAAGCCCATTCATAGTCTCTTAAGGTTGCAAACAAGGCACGGCAAGGTGACCCACCCCGGATCCTTAACCGGGTGCCCCTACACAAGGGCTGTGATCGTTTGAGTCGGTTTGGCCTGAGCCTAGCAGTAAAAAGGGTAAGTGTTTATTTCAGCGACCCTGCCCCCCCTGTTTTTTAAAATGGATCCCCTAAAAAACATGTGTTTTTTCTCCAAAAACAAAACAAGGCCTCGTGGCTAAACTAGCTGAAAATTCGGAGGCAGGCAGCCAAGAACGATAGGGGTCTCCAGAGGACCGTCAACAGGATGGCCTCTTCTCAACCCACTCGCCCTGTAAGTCCCCGTGCCCAATCCGGGGCCAAAAACGTTCTCTGTCTCCGGCCCGAGATGAAAATTTTATGGATACTGAGGAGATGCGGTTTTCAACCTGTTAAAAAAAAAAAGCCCCGTGGAAGAAATCCCATCAACCCCTCAGGATAAAACGGGTTTCCCAAGCGTGTTGCCCCTGGCCTTTCCCAAACTGGAGCCCCCCCGTGACTTCAGATTGACTAAGAACAAGACAAACTCAAAATTCTGCTGCAGGCAGCTCTTCTGCTCCTCAGCCACCACAGCACCTGCGACCCCCAAGGTACAATCTCCTCCCCAGTAGTGATCCATGACCATGACAAATGGTCTGCCATCTAAAAGGCATTCAAAGCCGGAGTGTAAATTTTACAAGAGCCACCTTAACTAAGCAAGGAATTCGTGTTTGTCCCTTCCTCCATTCAGAAAAGCGACAGCTTTTCTTGAGCAAAAATCCCCTAAAAAACCCCTTTTTCTGCCATGAGACGGAAAACCTCTAAATGTGGGGTTTGGGGTCCCCGTCTCAAAGCACAATGGAGAAATCTCCGAAGAGCTAACAAGCTTGGTTTTCACCCGGAGGGAACTCCATGATGTCGGGCCATACCAAGGCCCCCTCCCGATGGTAAAAGCACGATTCCCGAAAACAGAAGAAACCATCTTTTCAATCAAACGGCTGCAATACATCAGCGTTAAGGTGGAACCTCTTAACAAAAAACCTGAGGTTCCAAGTGCCACAAATCCCAAGGGATTCTGGCACACTAAAAACTTCTGTCATGGACAGGCCCGCTGCGTGAAATCGGTGCCGAGCCCTCTTAAAGAGTGCAAGAAACAGAAAGATCCCCGGCGACGTGCGCCAACTGAAAACAACCTCATGCTGCAAACTACGGGGATGTCCAAAATTCCCCAGACTCCCCAAAACACTCCAACCCAAGCAATCCACCCCGGTAACCCAGAGCGCATCCCCCGCTCCGAAGGTTGCCCCCCAAAACAACTCTTACCCAGTTTCTGCCTCACAAGGGTCAGTTTCAGGCCCTCATGGACCGACTGGCTGCCTTCCAGGCGAAATTTGACGCCCTGAATGCTCAGTAAACTCCCCCTCTTTCTTTTCCCTTTTCCCTTGTCTTTGGAGTCCTTTTATGGACAATCCAAAGGCCAAAAAACCAAAAATTCAAATTTTGGACTAAGTACTTCTTAGGGGTGGTACCCGGACCTACGGAAGGACCCGGGTACCACCCACCCTGGCCTCTCGGCCTAGCCATTTAAAAAACCGATTTCTGGATTGTCCCGAGTCCTTGGGGCAAGGGCCCCAGCTTCTAGTCACTTTTTTCCCCACTCCCTAAGCCAGATTTCAGCTAAGCCAAAAACTTCAAAACCCCAAACAACCGTGGTAGCCAACCTGCCCGACACGTAGTGAGGACTTGCTCAAAAAGGCGAGGGTGGTTGGCAAGCCTAGGGGAATTCCGGGGGGGCCTGTAAGCCCCACGGGATCCTTCCAGGTGGGACCCTTACTACTATAGTCCAACGTGGTCAAATTGCAACTTCTCTGACTTGACTCTTTATCTTGGAACTCATTGCCACTTATACTCTCGAAACTTCGCAGTCTTGCACAATAGAAACAGCCGTAGGGGTGATTTGTATTACCAAAGCGGGGTTCAATCGTGCTTTCCACTCGATAAATACCCTTTGCTGTTTAGCTACTGATCGTGATCACTGATCACTGCACTAATTTTGTCAGGGATACAAAATATTCAATTAAACAATGCGGGAAGAACTTAATTTGTTTTTATTTAACGGATTTTTATTTATACAGAATGGCAAATTAGTAGAATTTTTATTGAAAATTTTACACCTCCCCTTAAGGCTTGACAATTTCAAATGAATTCATTTTATGGTTTATCTTGAAGGACCTATATTGGCGGGGTTTCCTTTATTTTTTAAAAAAACATTTTTCCCCCGGGGTTACCCGAAAAAAAAGTTTATTGTTTTGGTAAAATTTTTAAAACAAATATAAAAATTAAAAAAATCTTAAATTTTTCCTTTTTTTTTCCCCTCCTAGGAGCCCAAAAATTTAAAAATGGAATTTTTTTGAACTAGTTCAAGCATTTTTTTAAAAATTATTATTGGAAAAATTTCTAAAAAAAATTTTAAAAGACTAAAAATTTAAAAATTTCCATAACCCAATGGGAAAAAACCCCAATTACCTTTTTGTTTGGTCCATAAAAAAATATTTTTAAAATATTTCATTTATTATTAAACGAATTAAAAAAAAAAGGGGGAATCTTAGTAAAAAATTACTTGGAAACTTTTTTGATTTAAAAAAACAAAAATTTTTTTTTTCCCCAATTTTTTAATTTTTAAAAATTTTTTTAATAACCTAATTTTTTTTTATTGCTAAATTCCCGGCAAAGGCCTAAAAATGGGGGGCAAAAAAACCTGTTTTGACCGAAAACCTTAAAATTTCGGTGGCTCGTAATTTAAAATTAAATAACAAAAGAAAATTTTCTTTTAAATTTGATAATAAATTAGGACAAATTAAAAAGCCCTTTTAAAATTTATTTTTTTAATTAGTTTTCAGAAAAAAAAATCAAAAATTAATACAAACATTCACTTGTTTACCATTTTATTTAAAAAAATCCGAAGCGACCCTTGGTGATAAGGGCGTTGGGGGAAAAGGTTCCTTAAACCCCCCTCGCGCCCTTGGGTATTTCCCAAATTTATTTGCCTATAAAGAAGGGACCCGGCAACAATTTTATTTTATCATAGTTGTTTCGGTAAATGTTGACATGCGGGAATACACTTCAGCTCTCATAAAGATAATATATTTTCCTTCCTATTAGGTCCTAATCACTATTGTCTATACGGTGAGATTGAAAATCACTACGTTTTTTTTCTTTGTTCAATTCTTTACTAATAATAATATCCCTTATCGATGAATTGGAGTTTTTGTAAGTGGACAGGTTTCTTTTAAAGCTTCTTGTTTAATTAGTCCTCTACTGATTAAAGTTTCATACACATTTTTCACAACCTGTTTTGCATCTAATGACAAATGATTTCGATCCGACATAGTTATATTCTCGTAAAACAACCTTTTCGAAACGCACAGTAAAAACGGTGATTCAACATTGCCACTAAAATATTAGCCGAAATCTTTATATACCTAATGATCAATACTCAAGAAATACCTGGCTCACCCCTGCCATTATGAAATATTGGGTTTACCCAATAACAATAGGTAATAAAATCGTTAAAGGTTTATTGGGGTATTGTCCGTCAAAAGCCATAGCTATATACTTTGAGACAGACTATACAAATAGATAATAAATCTAAAAATCATCACCAATCTTTTATAAGTGACGTAAAATGTATCCATTTTATTAAATTTTCCCAGTTAGGACGGATATGCTTTCTAGAAATCCCTTAATGACCATTTCGTTTTAATCCATCAAAGTTAGAGTGACATTTCAATTATTTGGACAGCCTATTATATATTTCCTTATGCTAAAGTGATATTAACAAATGCGCTTACTCAACTCTTATTTTTTTTAACTATATATTTTCTTAGGTATAAGAAAGTAGCCCCTCAAAGTCCAGAGCAATACGGAGCCGGCGCGGCGAGATCTCAAGATATCGTCACTCTAGAATAATAGTAAACCAACTAAAAAAGGTCAGTTTTGAGGTATTGGACATTTTATTATTAAAATAAGGTATTAAAAGCTGTTATTCTAGATGTACATTTTTTTTTTACAAAAAGTTTAACTTGTCTCTCTCTTACACCAAAAAGACGATAACTCAAAAATAAATGGAACATTTAGGATGACCGAGTTTTACATAAAAAAAACTTTATGTATACAATTTACCCTTTTTTGGGTAAAGTATCAAAAAACATTGCGATTTTTATTAAAAAAAAATAATAAGGGTCACTAGAAATACTTTGAACTGGTTTATTAAAAAAAAATAATTACCAATAAATTTGTAAATAAATAAAAAAAAGCGAATTTCCTGTAGTTCTGAAAAATACCTATCCATATACTTTTGTAAATCCTTAATTTTGAAAACAAACTTTTTATTGCTCAAAATTATATTGTTCTAGAGATTATTGACTAATGGTGTTTATTTGGTATGTGCGTTAATAAAGAAACTAAAGCTTTCATTTTCTTGTGGGCTATTTTTGGTTTTTCGTTATAAGACTGCGTCTTGATCTCCAAATACATCCTCAACCAGTAAAGAACACTTATTAGACCTTAATACTTAATATACTATTTCATAATCTAAGGATCCAAAAAAAAACTATAAAAGTGATTTAAGTTTGATTACAATACATCGCTCATGTGAGACATTAAAAAACGATTGAATTATCTTTCAAAGATTTTTTGTTAAATTTGATTTGTTTTGTAATAAATTAGACAGCTTTTGTAAACGAATTTTTGTATGGTTAAGCTAAATTAATTGAACCTAAGTGCCCTTAAAACCTGGATTACAAGCAACATTCGAAATCCACCATTAACTTTGCTTGATTAAGCTTTTTTGTCATCAAGGAATAGACGGGCAAAAACTTGAAAGTGTCAGCTACAGAGTTTAGCGTAAATGATTGCGATAGGAAATAATGCGTAATCAATGGACTAAAGAATTGAAAATTTCATTTGGATGATAACATTTCGAAATAAAGATTTGTTATATTATATTTGTATCATTACTAAAAAGGTAATTTCAACAAAATTAAACTGACTTTAAAAAAATAAATAAATAAATAACTCAAGATTATGAAATAATTTTTCAGTATATACAGTAAATAAACTAACCAAAAAAGGTTATTATTTGGAAGTGGGGTCCACTAGATTTTCGGCTACAAAAAGGTGAAAAATTAAGATATCGTAAATTTTTTTACCCTGTTCGTTTTCACGGCGATTTATGATAAAAAATAGTAACTATGAAAAATTAAAATATTTTTAAACAATAAAAGTGCCGAAAATGATACATTTTGAAGTATTTCAGCGAAATTTTTATTTTCTCCCTTTTAAAAGATATTGACGTTTTTTTTCGAAAGTTAAAATATATAATTATTTCAATTTTTCTTATTTTTTTAAGAAATAAAAAAATTAAAATTAATAACGAAAAAAAAATCACCACCACCACCAAAGTAATTTATATTTTTCATATTTTGATATTTTTAAAAGAACAAACCCAAAAACCCCCCAAAAGTTAACCAGAATAAAAAAGAAAAACCCGGGAAATAGGTAATTTTTTTGGGGGAAGGGTTTTTTGTTAGTTTTGGTTTTTTTCCCAAAAAGGGGGTGAATTTTTTCTCTTTTAAAAACGAAAATTTTAAATTTTTGTATAAAACATCGAGATTATTAAATATATATATATATATATATATATATATATATATATATATATATATATATATATATATATATATATATATATATATATATATATATATATATATATATATATATATATATATATATATATATATATATATATATATATATATATATATATATATATATATATATATATATATATATATATATTTTTTTTTTTTTTTTTTTTTTTTTTTTTTTTTTTTTTGACGTTATTTAAAGAGATATGGAAACATAAAGAAACTTTCTTATAGCCACTTTTTGAGGTCTACAAAACAGCGTTGAGAGATTTTCCGTACGACGTTTAGTTATCGTTGAACCATCATTAACTTTATTTTTTTAAATGCTGCACTCAATTGTTTATTGCATTTTTTTGAAGCAGTTAAAATCCCAATTACAATGATGTATAACACTTAATATTTTTTGTTAAATAAACATATTTTCCATTAAGAGACAATGAGTAAGACAAGGAACGCACATCATTTCTTATAGGGGCGTTCCATATTTGTTAATAAATATTAAGTGTTATACATTTTTGTAATTGGGATAATACAGGGTTCAAAAAAATTAAATAAAAAACCCAGGTCCGTATTTAAAAAATAAGAAGTTGATGATGGTCTAACGAAAACGAAGCATCCGGCGTATGAAAATCTCTCAACGCTGTTTGTAAGAGCTTAAAGAAATTATGAAAAAAAAATGTCTTTGTTTTTTCATATCTCTTTAAATAACGTCGAAAAAATAAAAACGAAATCAACAAATTTTGGTTTTTTCCGGATATCTCCGGAAGCACTCGGAATTTTATATTTTTCTAATCGGCATCATTGTTGACACCTAAATACGCTACTTTGCCCATAATTTAATCGACTTCGTATCTCTTACGGTTTCAGTTCCCATGCATGCACTCAGATCTGTGGCACCCTAATATATATATATATATATATATATATATATATATATATATATATATATATATATATATATATATATATATATATATATATATATATATATATATATATATAGATATAAATATAATTTGTCCTTTTTATCATGTGTGCTTTTTTCGAAAAAAAAAACACGACGATATCCTTAAGAAGCAAGAAAATTAAAATTTCGTTGAAAATCTTAAAAATGTATGATTATTTTAATTTTAAAGGCCAAAAAGTCATCCCAACTTAAATTTTTAAAAGAGATTTAATCTATTTTTTAATCAGAAATGCGTCGTAAAAACAAACAAAATGAAAAAAAAAACTAGAAATCTCAATTTGTTTATTGAAAAACGGTGAAGCCCACTTCCAAATAATAACCAAAACAAAACCAAAAGTAGGTCCGAAAGAAATTAGAAGTTAACAATTTTTCTGAGGTTGATGCCAGAAAAGCCATCGTTTCTGTTTATATTCGATGGATTTGCTGGCACCAACCTCAAAACAAAATTGTTGGCGACCACACTTCTTGCGTCTTTAAAGTCCCCACAGACTAGTTCTTTTTAACCTTCTTAATCGGCAATTAAGACTGCTCAATCGGACGATTAAAACTTTATTTCCATAAACTTATTTAATTTTAAACCGTCCTAATCGCCGAAAGCTGCAGTCGTTTACCGAAAAACCTAAATAAAGCGTGTTTATTTGTTACAAGAATGACGATTAAAAACGTCCTGTACCACACACTTCGTTTTTAAATGAAGACAGACGAATCGACGATTAAGATTTCAAGCGCGGCCAGAAATTTTTACCGACGCGACGGTGTTATGGTCGGTTTTCGCCTACAAACTGGCAATGTTAATAAACGGTTTTGATCGCCACGATTAAAACTGCTGAAAAAGAACGAGGTCTGTGGGGGCCTTTAGGTGGGAACTTGGCCTGGCGCACTACTATGAGCTTAGATTCAAAGTTTATTAATTAGTAAGCAAAAACCAAAACAATAAGAAACTCTTTACATTTGGCAACTAGGTAAACTAACAACTGAATGTAAAATACATACAACACCATTGATACGTATCGCTATGTATAACGCAGCTTTAATGTTGCAATAAATATTTAAATTGATTCCCAGAAAAATCGTGCCTCGCTTTATCGCGAACTGCATTTTCGACATTAATAAATTCGCTGCATCAAACTACGATTTTAAGTCATCGGGTGGAAACACCGAATTTTAATAAAAATGCTCAGGACCGGCATCAGTTTTATTTAATTAAAATAGTTTTAAAAAAAGTTGAAAAAAATTAAATTGACTTAAAAAAATACTTAAAATTTTGAAACAATTTTTTTTAATATATATAGTGATGAGCGAGACCGGTTTTGGGTTTTCTTTGGTCTTTTTTAAAGACCAAGACCAGCCCAAGCCCAAAGGGCCGCCTTCTCGCTTGCAAGACCAAGCCCAAAAAGACCGGGTATACAAGACCAAGACCAAGACCGAGGGGTGCAAGACTACGCAAGACCAGACCGACCTGCAAGACTCTTGCCCCTTTTCATTTTTTTTTAAATTATAATATTTAATTTTTATATTCAAAAACAGGGGTTATTTCATACAGACATGACAAAAAATGTGTGGGAATCTGCCTAAAAGGGCGATTTTTTTTATGAGTAACAGGTTTTTTAATAAAATTTATAATTAAATCGATCACTTCGTTTTTAATAAAATTATCTAAACACGATAACTAGTAGATTCAGTAACATGTTTCAAAAATAATAAGATTGTGACTCAATGGTCCTACAAAGCTCGATATCCCCAAAACCGTTTACCAAGAGAAAAACTAAAAGTACAAAAGTTATAGAAGCTGAAAATTACTTACCTATTCCTAATTTTTTTTTAAAATTAGGTATCTAGTGATGCCACTTACTGGATCAAAAATTTCCAAAACCCAGGGAAAACATTATTTTTGTGCCACACTGTAAGAAGTGGCATCATTAATTTTTCCTTTAAACTAAGAATAAATGTAAAAGTGATGGTTTAATAAAAAATATATTTGTCATTTTCTATGGGGGAATACTTTTTATATAAATGGTTTTTTAAATTTCACTTCGTTTCAGACGGAAAATCAAAACTACCAAAAGTATAATGATGACGTCATTTTTGTCAAAACCGAAAATGATATATAAAAAACCATCTACGTCGACATTGTACCTATATGGCAGTTCAAGAATTTCCAGCATAATATACAGGGAGGCGATTTTTTTAAATAAATGTTTTGCTATAATTTTTATATTTTTTAGGTTAAAAGCTAAAAATAAGGAAGTTTTCTTAAGTGGTGGTGGATTTTTTGAAAAATTCTGAAATAGAAAATAATTCTACATTTTACGCCCTTTTTTTTTAAAATTTTTTTTTTGGGTTTATATTCAGTTTTTTAAACCAAAGACCAAAAGGACCAAGACCCAAAAAGAAAGACTTCAAGACCAAGACCAAGAAACCCAAAGAAAAACCCGGTCTTGGTCTTGTTTTTTTTGGTTTCTTTTTTATAAATATATACAAATTTAAAACCACAAAAACGAAATTCAAAAGTGGGTAACAAAAACAAATAAAAAAGGAGGGCCTAAACCAATTTTTTTTTTTTTTTTTTTTTTGATAGTCAGGCAAAGCGGTCGAATATAAACCTTACCCCTTACCCTTACAAATGCAAAATACAGAAGAAATATCCGATACAAAATAGTGTGGAGAAGATATTTTACTTCTTAACAACCTTTGATTTTTTTTATTTTCAACCAATTGTAGGTTGTAGACCCCTAATTTGTTTCGTTAATGCTTTTGATTTCGTTCTGGTTTGTTAATTTAGTGTATACCGGTTGGTGCATCGCCGAGCGGAACATAGGAAATACCATGTAAATTTTAAGGGGGTTAATATTGGCTCCCCTGTACATTTTACAGAAAAAATGTAAGATAACTTTTTGAAGAGACCAATCTGACAAACCTTCGTGCCAAGTTTCAAAAAATTTTAATAAGCGAATCTTAAATTATTCAATTAAATGTAATTGCAGACATACCAAATTTTCGGTTCATTTAAAACCAAACAGACACCAGCCACCAGCAAACAATTTGTTATAAGGCTTTGTCAAATCTGATGTGTAAATACACGAAATGTTTTTTTTGTTTCATCAATCTCACAACCATTACATTCAAAGTAAAAGACACAATAACATTATTGTAATGTAACAATTAAGTTTAACTAATAACAATTATTACTATCGATCATTAAAAAAATAGTTTTATTATACTAGAATTTAATTAAACTAATAGCAGTATCTAAAATATTTTCAATTTATTTTCCCGTCAAGCCTATCTGGTCCCTTTCAACTATTAAACGTATTGTCAGTAAATTCGCGTCCAAAGCCATCGCAATAAATAATTGTAAATGTTTAACTCAGAAAATCGAAAATAAGTCCGAAAAAAGAGAGAACTGAACTCTTAATATTTTACTAGGTGTGGAAAAATAAAATGAAATAAAATACAATAACTATTTTAAAAATAATAGAAAATTACAAATAAACATTAATTAATCAAATGTTCAAACAACCCCCCATTAACAGCTAAACAATATCCCACCGATCATAAAATTCATTTCTAACGTTGCTAAGTTGATATTGCAAAATTTTATTACATCTAACGAAATACGTTTGTAGCTGGTTTAGATTCTTAAATTTCACACTTTTATAAATGACACTTTTTAAGTGACCCCTCAGAAAGAAGTCATTCGGTGAAAGATCAGGTTACCTGACTGGCCAAAGTATCCGGTACCGTGGACCAATAATATTGCCGTTAAAAGCATTTCCCAGGTACTTTCTAACCATACGACCATCCATTTAGTACCAGATCATTTGATTTTCCCCGGGGAACTTGTTCCCAGGGGGTCCAATTTGATTTTGAAATAAGTCCAAATAGGTTTCTGCTGTCAGGTTATATTAGTCCATAAAAAGGGTCCAATGATATGGTGTCCGATAATTCCCACCAATACTTTAGTTTTTGGGGATATTGTGTCCAGTATAAAAAGCGATGTTTATTTTCTTGGCTTCAATACTGGCAATTCTGAACATTTGGTTCATTGTTGAGGGTGAATGTACATTCATCGGTAAAACAAATATTTAAAAAAATTCCTTTCGTTATTTGCTTTTTCCATCATTTTAAAACAAAATGCCATTCTTTGCTCTTTATCTCCTTCCTGCAGCTCTTAATGTTTTTCGAATTTATACGAATAATATTTGTGTTTTGTGTGCGCAAAACCGTTGTATGATGTTTATTTACCTTTTGCCCAAGAACCCTCGTACTAACCATTTTTTTTCTCCACGCTCAGTAGAATATAAAGATCTCTGTTCTCTCTTTCTTCGGCTCTATTTCCGGTATCCTGAGTTGAACATTAACAATTATTTATTACGGTACCTTTGGACTCGAACTTACGTGACAATACGTTTAATAGTTGAAATGGACCGAAGGGAGTTTGGTGGGAAATAAACTGAAAACATTTTAGATACTGCTCTAAAACGGTTTTCCATAATCCACTTAATTATGGATATTTTTTTGTCGATTGAATAGTTCATATTTTTTTCAAATACCGACTGTCACTGATTTTTTGCATTTTTTTTCATGTAGGGACAATATTCATTTTACTGGTGCCTGTTTGGTTTTACCTGAACCGAAAATTTGGTTATTTTGCAATTTATTTAATTGAATAATTCAAGATTCGCTTATTAAAATTTTTGAAACTTGGCCGGGGTTTTAGATTGGTTTTTTTAAAAGTTATTTACATAAAATTTAACATTTTTTTCGGGAAAATTAACGGGAGCCAAATTAATTAAACCCCTTAAAAGCATTTAAACTTTTGGCATTTCAAAAAATGTTCCGGGCTAGGCAAAAACAAAAATCCCCCCCTTTGGTTTTTAATAAAAAAAATAATTATTTTTTATAAATTTTAAGGTTATTATTAATGTTAAAGCCCAAAAAACCTTTGAGGGGTTTACTCTGAAACCCCCCAAAAAAGTTAATTTTTAAAGGAATTTTGAAAAAATTTTTAAGTTTGAAAAGATAGAGTTAGTAAAAGTGTCTTTTATCTTATTGAAAGAAAAAAAAAACATTTTTTTATCGCTTGTAAAACAATTAATGATGCCAATCTGAGCCAGAAAATATTCTGGATAGAAGAAGGTCTTGTGTGTTTCATTTTGTTTTCGTGTAGATAATGTAATTAAAAAAAAGGGGTTTTAGGCATGCGGGGCAGCGGGAATCGGGGATTCCCCGGGGGTTTGCGCAATGAATAGTAGGTCAGACCGGACTTCCATAATTCTTTGTTATATCTAATAATTCAACATGTTTTTTTTTATTTTTTGCACAAAATTGTTGATTATTAAACGATACTACCATAGAATATTTAAAATTATTGTGTAATATTGGATTTTATATCATCTGATATAAAATGGAAAGAATAGATGGCCCCACTTTACAGCCTTCTATTTAAAGGGTTTGATATTTTTGGGAGTTTTGTATTTTTACTAAAAATCTTTGTATATAAAAAAAAACACGTTTTAAAAAAAAATAAATTTCAAACATTTATGATAGTTTCGTACTTTACCTGTGTTTAAAAAAAGGCCGTTGTGAAAAAATAAGTTTAATCTAATCCTAAGATTGTGGTTGTACTTTAAAAAAGTGAAAATTTTTATAACTGCTTTTTAGGCATATACTTTTCACTAATAACAAACATTCATGAGACAGAATAAAAATGGTTAAAAATTTTTAGTAACCTTTGGTACCTAGGTATCCATTGTAACAGTAACCGTTAAATATTATGTGTCTGGTGTGGAGCTTAAAGTTGATAATGTAAGTTTAAAAAACCCAAAAAAATCTAATTTTTTTTTAAACAAAACAGAAAAAGCAAAAAGGAACTTTACATAAAATTGTACTTTCTTTTATTAAATTTAAAAGGGACCTGTATATATTAAAATTTGCCTGATTTGCCCAGTAATTAATAATTTTGATCCTTAAAAGAATGTACTAAATTATTAAATGAAATAAAAGTACCTAAATGTAAACCTATTTCTTTTAATAATCACAGAAATACATAAACATTGTGGAAATCATCTAAAAGATAGTTAAGATTGCCTTACTTTTCTCACTGCTATTTCCTTTGAAATTTTCATTTTCTATAATTCATAATTGATATATTTTATTTATTCGGTTACCTAACGTTACTCCATAAGAAGCACCTTATTTAAATTAAAAAACTTACCTAAAGTAAAAAATGCCGGGTATTTACCCTTGGATTTCAAGACAAAACCATACAACCTCTAGTCATTTTTTACGATATTATAAGTAACAAACAATAAACACAAAATTATAGTCACAATTTAATAAACATAATCAGGGGAAATAAAAAGGTTTTTATCAATCAAAAAACCTGCAACCACAAAAATATAATCACCAAAGCAAAACAATCAAAAATTAATCCTCTCATAAAAGTATAATGTGTTGCTAACTACATAGTGATTTATCAGTATATAAGTAGGCAACACATAAAATTATTTCTGGAATTTCGTTATTGCCAAAATCGGCGGGGCGAACTCTGACAGTTATTTTCATACTGAGCTGGACTTTTTTGATCAATGGGCCATAGCATTGGGCTTCCATACACCTTTAAACTTCCTTGGTATCATTACATAACTTTAATAAAAGGAAGAAGTAAAAGCGGGCGGTTAAACAGCACTGTTTCAAAAATGGCTACAGGACGCTGAGCTTTACCGAATTTCAATTTATTTTTTTTAATAAAAAGCTCATGAAATTTTGATAAGATTGTCGGGGCCCTATTTTAAAATTTTTTAAAAAAATTTTTCCTAAAATTCCCAAGTTGAAAAAGTGTCAACTGAAATTTTGAGCCTTTGTGTAAAACATATTTTTACTCCATATTTTGGCCTAAATATAGTAACTACGGAGTTTTCGGGGTCAGCAATCACGAATATGAGGTCGAAATTTAAAAAACTCCAGAACATAGAGAAACACTTAAAATAAGAGAAATATGAATGAAGCATTTTACTCAGGGGTTTTGGTGATAACTAATTACAAATCTGAGGTCGAAATTAAAAAAATTTGAAATCTAAGATGGCTAATCCAAGAGGGCGGATCCAAAATGGCGCATATCAAAATTAAAAAACAATTAACTTCTATTTACAATATTTAAAAAAAAAATCAATAGAAGATATTATTAACAGCAGATTAATAATTTGTACATAATATTACCGCATTTTTCTGTGGCCATTGACCATCTATATATTATGTGGGAAATATATTTTTAATCACCACAATAAATGTTTGTCCTTAAAAAATAAAATTTATGTATCCAAAATAATAGTTTGTATTCTAAATAAATAAATCATCACCGTAAATTATGCCCAACAACATGCTTTCAAGCTTCAAATACCTAATAACAAAAAAGTAAATCCGAGTCCCCAAAATAGTAAATTTATTACCAAATGAATTATATTTCCCATCACCAAAATTATAGCACTACTTAATTTGGTTAGTTCTGGTTAGTTTGAGTCAGTTCCGGTAATGTTTTTTTTTAATATTTAAGTTGATCTATTATTTTGAAAACATGATATTTTTTCTAATAAAAATAAATAGCAATTTATATGAAATTACTAAATTTAAGGACAAACCCTTATAATAAAAACAAGTATGGTACGTTTCACAATAATTCGCTGATTTCTCGTTTTACCTGCTACTGTTACTTGTAAAACTCCATAAACTTTGGGTACCCGCATGTAGGTCCGGACTTAAAATTTCCTTCATTTAATATTGCAGATGTTCAATATCAAGCAGAGTCTTTTCGTCTTAGTTCATTAGTAGTTTGGAGTTTGTCAAGGTAATTTCGTATGTGATTGAGCATCCAAAATGGCTAACCTAAACCAATGATATTAGTAGGTAATCAGGACCTGTACCCTTTCAAAAGGTGCTTGTACAGGGTGGCGCCTTTTCGTTGACCTTACAGGGTACAGCGAAAACTAAAAGAGATAGAACAAATCTGATTGTGCAATCTCGATTTCGATTTTTGAAACAAATTCAATGGTGAAACTAAATCATGGATAACTTGATTCGTTTTGGAGATACAGAGTGTTTTCTCAAATTTTGTCAATTTGGCCAGGCACTTGTAACTCGCTTGGTATTAGAGATAGAAAAAAACTGTAAATAGAAAAGATTTAGGGATTTTTGCGTAGAATTCAGTATCGTACCTATATTTTTTTTATTGACTTTTATTTTTAAGTTATAACACATAGTTGGGTTTTTTTAAATGGAACATTCTGTATATTTTTTAAAAAATGGATAGAGCTTACAAAGACCAAATTAATGATATATTGTTTAATGGGTCTGTCTGTAATAGATCTTGCGTAAATTGGCAAAAACCTATAAAATTAAAAGATGTAACACAAAGTTGTTTTTTTTTAATGGGACACCCTGTGTATTTCTTTAATAACTAATAAAACAGACAAAGATCGATTAAATAATATATGGTTTAATGGGTCTCTGTGTAATAGATCTGGCCCAAACTGACAAAAACCATAAAAAATTAAATAAAACCAAAAATGAAAACTATGTAATTTTAATATCTCAAAATCATAATAAAAACATATTAATAATAATATTAAGATACGAAGCAATATAATTTTAGTTTATACTTAAAGGGGAACTATTTAATTATCTTAAAAAAAAATACATTTTTAGATAAACTAAAATTTAACATAATTACCAGTAATACTAATATTATAAGTTGAATAATTTAAACAAACAAAAAAGAATTAATTATTTTATAAATTTTAATTACGAAATATTTAGGTCCTTTACAGCAAATGTTCAAATTGCAAACCATTATTTTCTATACATTTTCGCAACGTTTAGCGACACTTCTTAAAGCATTATATATATGCAAGTTGGACACCTTTTGTAAACTGTTCCTAAAATGCATGTGTAATTCATTTAAATTGTTGCTCTTAGTTTTATGGGTTTCGTTTTTAACAAATCCCCAGAGGAAAAAGTCCATAGGGTAAGGTCAGGTGACCGTGCCGGCCACCTAACTGGACCATTGGTACCTATCCACTTATTGGGAAAATGTTCATCAAGAAATAACCTCGCGGCACGGGCATTGTGGCAAGAATTACCGTCTTGTTGAAAGATGACATTATTCATTTCCAGAAGGGGAAGATTATCTATCTCATTTAATAAATTTTCTTCCAAAATATTTAAATAAAGGTCTGTTGTGAGATTGTCATCAAATTCAAAATGGCACAAAATTCTGTTCTTATAAAGTGCACACCACACATTAAAACCGAATTTCCCTTGTCTGACTCTGTTTACTGTCAAACGAGGATTTCCGTTTGACCAGTAAAGATTTTGTGGCGATTAAACAGTCCATCACTAGTTACTCGAACTTCATCTGTCCATATTATCTTTCTGGAAAACTCTGGATCTTGTTCACATTGCCGGAGATACCACAAACAAAATGTGATACGGCGTTCTGCGTCACCCGGATGTAAATTATGGATTTTTCTATAAACATATTGATGGTAATTGTGGCGTTTTAAAATGTTTTACTTTTTTTTTTCTATTAACACCAATACATCCCAAATTTGTCTGGATGATGCAGTAGGTTCTGCGACAACATACCCTATTGTATTCATTTCTTCCAGCTCTCTGTTTTCTTTATTATAGGTCTTTGAACGTGGTTTTTGAAAAGATCCAAAGAAAATCAAATTACTTACTAATCTGGCAAACATTTTTTGTCCTGGTTGCCTTCGTTCTGGATATCTATTAAAATACAGATTTAATGCATTTATACTATTTTTTCCACTTTCAATGTAACATTCCAACATATTAAATTTTTCGTAATTTTGAAACTCCATTTTATAAAATAATATCACTGCTTCCAAATAAGTCATACTAGTACGTCAGTTTAATTTGTTTCATACGGGGTTTTATACTCAAAGCCTACTTTAGAAAATGTTTCCTTTTTCAATCATGATAAACACAGCAATATCAAAACTTTTTTATATAAAGTTTAGGCATAGGTTTAATAGTATGAATTATTAAATAGGTATATATTTTAGTCTTGGATTTTTTATTCGTAATTTAAATTTTAGTTATATAGAAGTTAGAAAATTGGTTAAATAATAAAATAAGTGTTAGCAAGGATCGGATATATGATTTTTTTTACGTTTTTGGCAGTTTGCCCAAGATCTATTGAACACAGACCCATTAAACCATATATCATTTGGTTGATATTTGTCAGTTGCATTACTTATTAAAGAAATACACAGGGTGTCCCATTAAAAAACAACAACTTTGTCTCAAATATTTTAATTTTTATAGGTTTTTGCCAATTTGCGCAACATCTGTTACAGACAGACCCATCAAACTATATATCATCGAATTGGTCTTTGTAAGCTCTATCCATTTTTAAAAAAATATACAGGGTGTTCCATTTGAAAAAACCCATCTTTGTGTTATAACTTAAAAATAAAAGTCAATAAAAAAATTTATAGGTACGCCACTGAGTTCTACGCAAAAATCCCTAAAACTTTTCTATTTATACTTTTTTCTATCTCTAATACCAAGCGAGTTACAAGTGCCTGGCCAAATTGACAAAATTTGAAAAACACTCTGTATCTCCAAAACGAATCAAGTTATCCATGATTTAGTTTCACCATTGAATTTGTTTCAAAAATCGAAATCGAGATTGCGCAATCAGATTTGTCCTATCTCTTTCAGTTTTCGCTATACCCTGTAAGGTCAATGAAAAGGCGCCACCCTGTACACAATAGATATTTCTCCGGTAACTTATTTATGGCACTGGGGGTTCTTATTTAAATTTTATTGCGGTCGAAAAAGCAACGAATTATTGTGAAATGTACCATACCAAATGAATTTTTAAATTATACTTATACGGACCAATAAATTGCGGTACGTATTTATTAAGAATATTTATGATGACCGTTTTTCACCTGAGAATTTGTGCCGAAATCGGTCATTAAAATGGTACCAAAAGGGTGTCATAAAATAGCCCGTAATATTGTGTGCCTTGATTCACATACACCCATTTGTGCTATAGGCTTGGACTATAAAACTCATTAGTAGCAAATCAAGCTGTTCCTTGCAATCAATTTACAAGAACGATGTGAAATCATCTATAAACATCAAGCTGAGAAACTCCTTGTTTTTTAAAATCTGCTAATTAATATTGCCATTCGTGAATCATACAGCAATTTAGAAAGTTTTTTATTCAGGTATACATATATTTTTAGTTCATTATTTGTCATTATGTAGTAATTTTATAGTTTTAATTGTCTCCTTTAATATTCCGATGCGGTTATTCCCTGAATGTATCCAGCTACTCTGCAATTTTAATAAACTGCCACTGTTATTACGAATGCGAGTGTAATTTACAGTAAATTACTTTGTTCATTTTACCTCGTGCCATTTGTAATAAAGACGAAGAGACTTTAATAGGAAGTTTAATTTAATTTCTGCTCCGCTAATTAAAATAACTGTAAAAATAGGACTTCAAATAAGTGATTAAAACATATTTATTAGTCCTTTGTAAAAAGAATACTTAAATTAGAAATAGTTACAGATTTTGTGTACCTCCACAAAAACCGGCAACTTCAAGCTGGTTCCAATTTCAAGTTGGCTTCCTTGCCAAATGATTTTTTTGAGTCATAAATTAAAGAATTTTTTTAATTAAAGTGGAACATGGCTTTGGAGGATGAAGTTGAAAATTTTGTCTGTTGATAGGCTATTTAACTGATTTTGAAAAATCGTTTTAAATTATTTTTTGGTACCTAACAAACACAATACATTTTATATTTCTGAAAAATCTGCTGTATTATCAATAAAACTCAAGGTTAAAGTTTAAATTATAAAATTTGCGCTAAAAACGCTGTTTCTGTTTCGCGTGACGTCATATGCAAGTAAACAAGTTAACTACCAGTGCAACTACAGTGAATTTTGTTAATAATTACTCAATTGATTGGCTAAAATGGTATATAAATTGTGTGTAGTGCCACCATGTACCAATACTTCCTGAAAACACCACAAAAACTGTTTATATCTGTCCCAACAAATCCTAAAAGGCGAAAAAAGTGGTTATAATTAGCTAAGAGATCAACAGCTTTGTATCGCATTCAAATGTTTTTATGTGTGAGAAACACTTTAATGTACGTATACAAATATCCTGCTTTAAATACCTACCGATTTATACAGGGTGTCCCAAAAGGTATGGTCCAAAGTTTGGGATCATGTAGATTGGATCAAAATAAAGTAACAACTTCATATAACTTTTTGCTCTATGCCCCTTCTTTACCGAGCTATTAGCTCTTAAAGGTAACAATTGAAAATCGATTTTTTATTAATAACTTTTGAACGGCTTGTACGATCTGGAAATTTTTTTGTTGATTAATTCTAGCTAACAACTGTCTTGCATTAACTGCTATAAACATGCCCCGAAACCATGAAAGATGCCAGGTCCGGACTATCAAATTTGTAAAAAACTTCAAAATTCTTACAGTGTTGCCATATTTAACATTTTGACCTTACTGGTAGATTCCCCTGAGTTTTCTATGGAAAAAAGGTATACTTTATCTTTATTGATAGGACTAGCGGTTTTCGCGTAAAATGCATTTAAAATCATTAAGGTATACTCGAGGCTCTCGATAAGATATACCCTGGGGCTCTCAATAAGGTGTACTTAAGGACTTCCTATGAATCTTATGTCAAAATCTACTACCAAAAGTCAATTTTTAGCTGAAAATTATAAACAAAAGCGAAAGTGGCCGTCTTGATCTTATTTGAAGATTTATTAGATAGAAATATGTTTCATTGCGTTGCAATAAGGAATAATCCTAACATGTTGTTTCAGGTTCAAAATAGTTTTAATTGTACACTTTAATATTCGTCGGTTATTCCTGAATGTACCAGCTATTGCAATTTTAAAAAACTCCCCTTATTAGAATATTTAAATTTACAGTTTACTTTGTTCATTTTCCCTCCCTTTTAATCAGAAAGAGTACTTTAATAGGAGTTTATTAATTTCTCTGTAATTAAAATTGTGAGACTTCAAATAATGATTAAAAATTATTGTTTTTAATAAAATCTTAAATTAATATTACAGATTTTGTTACTCCACAAAAACGGCAACTTCAAGCTGGTTGCAAATTTCAAGTTGGCTTCCTTGCCAAATGATTTTAAGTCAAAATTAAGAATTCATTAAAGTGGAACATGCTTAGTATTAAGTTAAATTTTGTCTAAGGCTATTTAACTGTTTTTCGATCTTTTAATTATTCTTGTCTAACAACACAATACATTTTATATTTCTGAAAAATCTGCTGTATTATCAATAAAACTCAAGTTAAAGTTTAAATTATAAAATTTGCGTCAAAACGCTGTTTCTGTAATGGCGTCGACATATGTTTCGGCGTGACGTCATATGCAAGTAAAAGTTAGTCCAGTGCAACTACAGTGAATTTTGAATAATTACTCAATTGATTGGCTAAATGTATATAAATGTGTGTATCCACAATGTCCCAAATACTTCTCAAAACACTGAAAACTGTTTATATCTGTCCCAACAAATCTAAAGGCGAAAAAAGTGGTTATAATTAGCTCGAAGAGATCCAAACAGCTTTGTATCGCATTCAAATGTTTTTATGTGTGAAAACTTTAATGTACATACAAATATCTGCTTTAAATATTACCGATTTATACAGTGTCTAAAGGTATGGTCAAAGTTTGGGATCATGTAGATGGATCAAAATAGAAAACTTCATATAACTTTGCTCTAGCCCCTTCTTACCGAGTATTACCTTTTAAAGGTAACAAATGAAAATCGATTTTTTATTAATAACTTTTGAGGCTGTACGATCTGGAAATTTTTGTTGATTAATTTAGCTAACAACTGTCTTGCATTAACGCTATAACATGCCGAAACCTGAAAATCACCGACTATCAAATTTGTAAAAACTTCAAAATTTTACAGTTTGCCATATTTAACATTTGACTACTGGTAGATCCCTGAGTTTTCTATGGAAAAAGGTATACTTTATCTTTTTGATAGACTAGCGGTTTTCGCGTGAAATGCATTTAAAATCATTAAGGTATACCGAGGGTCTGATAAGATATCCCCTGGGTCAATGTCTAAGCTTCCTATGAATCTTATGTCAAAATCTACTACCAAAAGTCAATTTTAGCTGAAAATTATAAACAAAAGCGAAAGTGGCCCTTGATCTTATTTGAAGTTTATTAGTGAAAATGTTTCATTCGCTTAGAAAACTAGTTAGGAAAAATTTAGAAAAACAGCACAGCAAACATTAAATTTTAAATTGTATTAATAACTAAAGTTTCTTTGGAGTTATATTTTTTTTTTGTTAAAATAAATTATTTTTTAATTAATTAATTTTTATTTATTTACACATTATATAATGTTATAAATACCAAATAACAATATTCTAAAATGAAATAAATAACTTAATCCATATTTAAAAATTATAAACTTCATCAAGTCCTAGGTCTTCCTGGATTGTTCCTAGTGCCGATGCTGCATTACCCCGTTGCACAGCTAAACCAATTCTTTGGATAATGAAACTTCGAGATTTTTTGCATTCTATTTTTTTGCAAATTTCATTAATAAAACCCTTAGCCTCATCACCCAAAGGACCAAAAGTTTCAACAGCAAAAGGAATGAAGATAAAGCGTTCTTCAAGCTCTTTATATTTTAGATGTTTTTATTCTCGGCAATACGAGCAGCCGCACCTACAAAATTAGAAGTTTTGTCCAGATAGGATTTTGCAAGTGTATGGCTGCAAGTAGCGTCCCAAAGTAATTGTTTTCCATATTTCCAAGGAATTAAGGTCATTCCATCTACCCGTTTTCCATCGCTTCTGCAAACTCCAAGAGGCTCTAACACAGAAGGATTTTCAGCTAAAATCAGAGCTCTTTTGATAATGTCATTTATCTGACTGTGTCTAGAAGAACGCCCTGCGCTTTTTTTGCAGCTTAACCCATGTAGGCCATAAATATCAGAATTTCGCCGCAAACGCAGGTCTGCTCTCCACACACAGGCAGACCAAGTCTGAGAGCGATGGAAATATGGAATGTTTTGTTATCTAACAAATTTCCCAAGAACGAAGATGGAAGTGCGTTAATCCAAGCATTACTTTCAGGGGCCTGAAGATCAAGTAGACGTGCTTTATCTTCACTTGTCTGGCACATGTTTGTAACATATTTGTGACGAGCTTGGCAAATTAAAAAGTCAAAATCTTTCTGTTTTTTTGGTAATTCTTGTGGTTGATTTTGAAGATTGCAAACAGATAACCATCTTACAAAACAATTGCTGAAATCATTATCTACTGTCGCAAGAATATAGGAAGGTAAAATTTTGGAAAGTAAACCTGACACGTCATTGATTGAACCTAAAAAGGCAGAAATAGACAGGGTGGATGTATCTCTTATTCCAAGACCTCCAAATTTTACTGGAAGAGTGTTTTTTAACCAAGAATTTAATTTAATATCACAATTTGTTATGTCTTGAACCAAACTTTGTAATACATTATCAAAATTACAAAGTAATTCTGGATATTTCCAACAAGGTGAACATCTTAACAAATAAGACATTCGAGGTATGGTAAAGGAATATTTTAGTAAATAATAGGAAATATGTGAGTCTATAAATTTTAATTTGGTGCTAAGAGATTTTAAAAATTCTGTCTTTTTATTAATTGAGTATATTAATAGTTTTTTTTTAACTTTTAATTTATAATTTTCAGCTGAAAATTGACTTCTCGTAGTAGATTTTGACATAAGATTCATGGGAAGTCCTTAAGTACACCTTATTGAGAGCCCCAGGGTATATCTTATCGAGAGCCCTCGAGTATACCTTAATGATTTTAAATGCATTTTACGCGAAAACCGCTAGTCCTATCAATAAAGATAAAGTATACCTTTTTTCCATAGAAAACTCAGGGGAATCTACCAGTAAGGTCAAAATGTTAAATATGGCAACACTGCAAAAATTTTGAAGTTTTTTACAAATTTGATAGTCCGGACCTGGTATCTTTGATGGTTTCGGGGCATGTTTATAGCAGTTAATGCAAGACAGTTATTAACTAGAATTAATCAACAAAAAAAATCCAGATCGTACAAGCCGTTCAAAAGTTATTAATAAAAAATTGATTTTCAATTGTTACCTTTAAGAGCTAATAGCTCGGTAAAGAAGGGGCATAGAGCAAAAAGTTATATGAAGTTGTTACCTTATTTTGATCTAATCTACATGATCCCAAACTTTGGACCATACCTTTTGGGACACCCTGTATACAACAAAATATCGCCTTTAGATAACTTAAAAACACTTTAAGTAGACCATACATTTTTTGGAAACAAGATAACTATGGATTGTAGAGAGATAAAGATCGCCATTTCTGTGTTATTTACTGCTTACAGCTGGACCCTTTTTCAATTCGTCTCCCATAAGAGATGGTACTCCTTATATTTCTACACTCCATAAACACAACTTACAATAATATTTTGAGAAATACTGAATGATGAACACCTAAATAAATAATTTTTTAGAGGTACTTACACAGCTGTTTTTACATTTTTGAGTTCTACAGCATAGTAGTCAGCGTTATTTTTAAAGAAAGCACAATCATAAATGCGTCTATCTCAGGTAGGTTTCTGTTATCGGCTTGCACAAAATTTATGTCCATTTTAAAGTACGAAACGGATAATTATGTTACTTGAAATATGTTTTTATATAAAATGGTCAAGAAACAGTTATTTAGATAGTTAAAGATCGAAAATAACACTTGAAGACACACAAAACAAAGCTTGTGGCATTTATTTACTTGCAAGTGACGTCACCAAAGTTGTAACCAATCACAGAGCGTTCCAGTCGCTGAATTAATTTTAAAAATATTTGAATATTAATATGTATATTTTGCAATAAATATGCATATTTTACCTTATATTATAGAGAAATAAGATTCTTGATGACCACAATTTAAAGCTTCAATGGTGGCAAATAGCCTATTGTTAGTATTAATAAACCACTATTTTTGTATATTAAAGATTCTGTTCCTTAAATATAGATAGAAGTAAGTGTTAAAATTCTTTTGTCGACGCATGGCAACAACTACGACTTATTATTAATTGGCCTTCTAAGAGCCTGGCCTTCCATGGTCCACCCAGCGTATACATTATATTACACTTTTTGTGAACGCCTAGTGGTAAAAGACACCTATAGAAGCGATTACGTAAAAAAAGTGTAAAATAGTTTATGCTATTTCTGAATAACCATCAACGCTTGAATATACAGGAGTTTTTAACAGTGTACGATATGTCACCGTAAAAAACGGTTTAAAATATGTTTATAAAATTTTGATACAGTAGTGTTTGTATAATTGAAGTACTTACAGTGTGTCCTCTCTTTCCATTTTCTTAGCTGAATCCACTGCCACACTGTGTCTAACCGGTGTTCGTCGCGGTAGACTTTCTAGAAAAAAAGGAAATCAGTAGATAAAGTGTTGTCTTTCTATTAAATACAAATTTTTTAAAAAAAACCTTTGGCTACTTTATTTAGACTGTTAGCCCCCTAAGTTCTGTCGGGTTAAATAGGAAAAAGAGGAATTTTCTAATTCATCATGCTCGCGAGCGTATCAGACTTCACAACCAATGTTAACGATTTGAACTAAAAGTATAACTTTTTATTAAAAGTATTATGTTGATGACAGGAGAAAATTCCTCTTTTTCATATTCAACCAGACAGACCTTAGGTGACTTACAGTATAAATAAAGTTTTTTTTTCGAAAACGGCTAGGATTAGAGCCATAAGTGACTACATTGTCTGGGCCTTAGAGGAGGGACGTATTGTGGATTCTGTCTACACGGACTTTTCCAAGGCTTTCGACAGTGTAGATCGTGACATTTTGATAAAAAAGGTTTATCGTCTAGTAGTTCATGGCGACTTTCTGAAATGGTTCAGATCATATGTGAGAGAAAGAGAGCAGGTTGTTAAGCCAAATAATCATCTAACTAGAATTATCAAAGTTACTTCAGGTGTTTCTAAAGGAGCTCACCTTCCTCCAACACTGTTTAATATCTTCATTAATGATGTATCCGATTGCTTTAACTATTCTGAATTTGCCCTTTATGCAGATGATCTTAAGATTTATAAAGCCAATTCATGTCCTGATCATTAAGCTTTATTTCAACAAAATTTAGATTGTTTCCATACTTGGTGCATCCGACACAAGTTAAAATTAAACGTCCATAAATGTAAATATATACAGTTTGGCTGATCTATGGCTATGGTGCCCAGTGAGTTCTCTTTTGATGGTAGGCTATTGATAAGGTACATATAATTAGGAATCTGAGTGTACTGTTCGACAGTAAACAATCTTTTGTACATCGTATTTAGGCTTGTTGCAGTAAGGCACTCAGAATGCTTGGTTTCTTTTAAAAAAAGTACCAAGGATTTTAAAAACATTTTTACTATAAGGACTCTCTTTGTTTCTCTGGTCGGGGTTTTCATTTGGTATTGTACTGCTGTTTGATCGCCTTTCTATTAAACACAAGATTGAGTCAATTCAGAAAAAAATTCTTAGGTATTTGCATATAAAAATGTCATTCCATCCACGAGATTGATTTTAACGTTTAAAAAGCAATTTAAATATTGACAGTTTTCCTCAAAAGGAAAACTGATATCATGACTGCTCACAAAGTTCTTCATGGTTTGGTTGCTTCCCCAAAATTCTGTCTAAACCCTGAACATTCATATTCCCAGAAGTCAAGTTAAAAGAATATTTAATATTTAAACCCATAGAACAAATTATGGATAGAATGGGGAGATAGATAGAATCATGAAAAATTTAAATGAGCTAAATATTTACATAACCACAATATTTGTTACAGATCTGTTTCATGTATATGAGAGCTTTCTTAGAAATCATCTTAGGCATCATTAATGTTTTATCAATTTTTGACCTTTCTAATGCAACCGAATATGATAATGTATGATTATTTGATTATGACATGTACAGTTACTGCCATAAAATTTTGTATATATCAAGTTATTCATCATCATGCCACGCATATCAGTAGCAAAAAAAAGTTTAAGTTGTTACATTTCTGGAGGCGCTACTCAGAAAAATCTGTTGCGGAGAGAGTCGGAGTGCCAAAGAGTTCGGTTCATGATATCAAACAAAAAATTTAATGATAGAAATTCACGAGAGAAAGGAAGGTAGCGGTCGTCCACACATATCAACCGAGGAACAAAACGAAATCTTGATAAGCTGCGTTCGAAGAATCCTTTTAAAACAGCCTCTTCTGCAAAACTAGAAACAATTTTTCCTGGCTCCGACAGAACAGCACGGCGCTGCATCAACAAATTTTCGGAGCTTCGATGCCGTCGAGCGGCCAAAAAAACCATTTTTAACACAGACAAATAAACGAAAGGGTTGGATTTTGCCTGAATACCTACCACGGGGAAAAACATTTCTGGGAAAGGGTAATATTTAGTGATGAAAAGTTTTCCAGTCAAGTAATGGAAGTATGCGAGTATATAGACCCCCAAATTCAAGATTTGAAGAGACATACACCCAGAAGATAAAACAGAGTGGTAGGTTTTCGGTCAATATTTGGGGATGTATCGGCGCAGGATGGGTGGGCGTTTGCCATCATATCCAGGGCAGACTTAACGCCAATTCTTATCAAGAAATACTCCAAAAAATCATACTGCCAGCGGCGTATAATGTCTATGGGAACGATTTTATCTATCAGCACGACAACTGTCCGTTTCCCTACAGCCCGAAAGGGGTTTCCGACTGGTCAAGAAACAACCAGGGGTTTGAACTTCCCTGGCCATCGCCGAAAATCCCCGGGGTCAACCCGATGGGGAAAAAGTATGAGGACTGATAGTTAAAAAATCCAGTCAACACATATTCAGCCCGCAAATGAAGAAAAGATGGGCACAAATTCAAGAGGCGTGGAATAGTTGGACTCAGGATTACACTAGAACATTGTTCACTTCGATTCCCAAAAGATTGGCCTTGGTGATCGAAAGAATGGAGCTATCATAGAATACTGATTTTGTTTTATAGTTTATTAGTTGATATTCAATTTGTTTTTAGTTTTCTGTATCGCTTACTTCAAGTCTTTGTTTGTTTGTTTCAGCTAAGAAATTGATATTAAAAGGCCTGTGAACGTGACTGTGTACTTTATATATCGGTTAAAAAGCCTGGTTTACGAAAAATCAATGATTTTAACACGGATTGTCAAATTTTGCCCGAAGTTTTATGGCCGCAACTGTACAATTTTGTTTATTTTTTTATATTTGTAAGTTTTGGGCAGTGCCCGTGAAATAAATAAATAAATGAATAAAGGGTACCTAATTTTGAGTCAATAGTTAAAGGCTTGTACTTAAGAGTTTTCCAAAGTTCTTACCAATGCAGGGGTCATGAGTGTTACATCTAGTTCGTCCCTGCGGCTGTGAGTAATGCACAACACTTCCCTTGATGGTAATTTGAAGTCTTACTTGGTATTACATCATAATAAAATAAAATTGAAATATACCTAGTAGTTCAGTAGTTATATCTAAAAAACTTGATTCCATTGGAACTCTTTAAAAGTCAATATCTCCGAAGAGAAGCCTATACGAAAAAGTTTATATGAACTTGTAGTATTTTTTTCACGTTTTTTTTTAATTTCACATTTTTTCAGACATCCTGTATTTATTAAAGTATTGAGCTCTGATTTTGCTTCACTGAGCATCCTACTTTATGAATAGTACACCATTCGTTTAAGTTTTATCAGAAATGCATCTGAACGGAAACAGAATAACTATTTTTAATATTACCTGGTTAAGCCAGTCGATGATTTAAATATGAGACGATACACACATTTCGATGCATTCGTGCATTAAGTTATTTCCGACATTCACTATGGCGAGCATTAGTTATTGATCTATTAATAACAACTTTATGTTTTGTTAGCATTTTAAAGTTATTTATAAAAATATTTTTGGTTTCTGACCGAATATGTTGTAAACGAAAGCTTTTAGGACATCAGAGACATATGGGTACTTTATTTAGCACTAATATACCTAATTTAAGTAAGGCACTATTTGAATGCTGTACACGGTATTTATTTTTTGTTTTCAGAGATAGGGAAGACGCTGTATTTCGAAACGTAAGTTATATATAGGACTGCCATCACCTTAATTGATGAAGCCGTATGAAATTTGGGTAAAATTAGGATTTTTAGTCCGTAGAGTAAAAAAAATAAAAATAAAAACATTACTTTAAATTTTTTTCTTAACAGCTGATTTGTTTGTGATTTATTTAACAATGTTTGACATAAATTTACAAACTTGACTAAATCCCAGCACAACAAATAAAATACTCAAATAATTAGGTAGGTACTAATAAATTCTATATTCTTTTTGGTCTAGTGCTGGAACATCGACACCAAATATCGATGTTGGCCATCGATGCTAATATCGAAAGCAAACATCGCTGTCTTGTAAAAATCGGTTGTGAAACATCGATATTTGCTAAACATTGATGTTAAAATTTAAAAGATTGCTACTGTTTAAAAAAATATATTTTTTAATTGTGAAGTTGAAATAAAAAATCGAAAAATATCAAATCAATAATTTTGTTCTCCCAAAACTTATTTTTTAACAAAAACTAAAAACATTCTGAAAAATAACAAATAAATAAATAAATTCTGTAACAAAAAATAAAAACAAGTATTCTAAAACAAAGAATTCTAAAATAAATAATAAACAAATAATTCCGTAACAAAAAAAATTTTGTTTAATTTTTTGTTTTAGTTTCAATTTGATAACGGTGGCCGACCCAGAAACGTAATTAATATTTGGGATTTTTTGGGTTTTTGGGGTTTTCTTCTTTTTTGTTGCAGGCAATCTGCAAGTTCATAGGGGTCCATAGGGCTGGACGGGTCGCCCCATACCCGGGATCCCGGGCCAAGATCCCATTTTCCAAAAAAATAAAAGGCGAGTAACCCAAATAAAACAAACTAAAACATGGATCCCCACAAACTATAGAACATATTTAAAAAATACGAAGTTAATTTAAATCACAGAAATTTTTAGGGACATATTCCTAGAAAACATCAAACAAAATCAAATACTATCACTCAAAAAATTATTACTTTATTTTTACAGCTAAAAAAATTTAATTTAAACATTTTTTTTTGATAATATTGAACAACAAAGGTAAACATCGAAAGTCGACTCGATGTTTGTACATCTAACATCGATGTTAAAAAAATCGAACATTGGTAACAAAACATCATTGTTTTAAAAACATCGATAAACATCGCCCAGCATTTTTTCAATCGGGGAAAAAAAATATTAAGCCCTTTTTCGACTTTTTTATTATATTTTTAAATTAATCGGATTTTTTGGGATAAAAATATCCGGCCCGGGCCCCCCTTCTAATATCCGCTTCCGGATGCCCCCCATTTATATTTATTGTAATTGTGGACATAGAACTAAAAAACGTGCTGCTGTCGAAGATAATGCTGTTGATATTAAAAATGTATTTTTTATTAATATTCTGGAAGATGATCCTTTAAAGTTCGGATGCTAAAAATTTTCCGTTAGAATAACAGGGAAAATTTGATTGATTGAGAGATATGCAAAACATTTCTGGTAATAGTCAAAATAAACATACATATACAATAAAATTGTGCGCATTATCAATTCTATGCGGTATTTTAAATGACACGAGGAGTTATCACCTCGTAAATTACTCCATGCGGTCACCTTATGTCTGTCAAAAAAGAAACTCGTAAATAATAAAATAAATAAATAAAATAAAATAAAATAAAATAAAATTTTTATTTCCTTTTAAAAATTTACAAAAAAGTATGGAAAAGTCATGGTATTACATTGTAGTACTTACATGTATGGTAAAAAATGCTTCAACAAGAATTACACAAAATATTATTCAGTCATATTAATGACCTTCATTAAAAAAAATCTTTTTAAAGTATAAAAAAACTTATTTAATAAATATAGACGTAGTGACTTTTTTAAAACTTTTAAGATTTTTATCTTGTTTTAACAAATTTGGAAGTTTATTAAAAATCTTTAAACCTAAGGTATGTGGAGAGTTTTTTTCCACAATCCAGCGATTGAATGGCACTCTAAAATTATTTTTATTTCTAGTATTAAATTTTAATGTCACCATTTACAATAAGAGAAGATTCAATTTTTAAAAACATTCAAGCAAAGTTCGTATATAAGAATAGAAGCCAAAATAAGAATGTTGAGATCTACAAATAGCCTTTTACATGAATGAAAGCGATTTACTCCGGCAAGACAACGCACGATTCTCTTCTGCTGAGTGAACACTTGAGAGGCAGCCGGACATGCCCCCCAAAAAAAACAAATACCATAGTTCAAGCGAGAGGCCACTTGTCATAATACACCGAAAAAGTTGATTTTTCGTTAGAACCCCTTTTTAAATTAGAATAAGGAAACATTGCGTGTTCAATTTAGAACAAAGAGCTTCAAAATGTTGCCTCCAATTCAAAGTATCTTCAATTAAAACCCCCTAAAAATTTAATATTTTATTTTTATATCCTGATTATCAATCTGAACATTTATTTTTAAGTCATTCATATTTTGTCTTGTATGAAAGCGCATATAGTTCGTTTTTGAAATATTCAGAAACAGAGAATTATCACTAAACCATGAAAGAAGGCCTTTTAAATTCCTCCTGCAGTTAGACGCAAATCTCATCAGTCTTTCCGTTTAAAACAATGGACGCATCATCGGCATAAAGTGCTGAGACGCATTCCTTATCCAAGACCAAATTATGCGTTCGTATATAAAAATTTAAAAGGGTTGGGCCCAATATGGACCCTTGAGGCACCCTATATTAATATTTATTTGCCTGAATTTGAAACCCTCCTATTAGAATCTATTACTTTGTTAATGGACACAAACTGTTGTTATTTTTTTAAAAAAGTTGATATCCAGTTTAACGCGAGGCCCTTATGCCATAGCTTCAAGCTTTCCAAGCAGAATATTTGTTACACAATCGAATGCCCCGCAAGATCACAAAAAACCCCAACAGGACATTCACCTGCCTCCATTAACGTATAACCTCCATATAAAAAAATGATTAATTGCATCTGCGTAAATTTTTTTTCCCCAAAAAACCAAACTGATTAGAAATTAAAAATTCTCACGAATTAAAAATGCATTTAATCGTTCCACAAAACAATATTCAAAAATTTTTGAGAAACTAGACGAAATTGCCACCGGGCGATAATTCTCTAACAACTGTGCGTCCCCCTTTTTTATGGGATTTGCGACTACCTTTTTAAATTTTTAAGCACTTCCGGAAAATACTGCATGACGTTACAGCACCAAGCATATCTCTCTATTAATGTTATTTTATGTATAGTCAGAAGCTGTAAAAGTCGTTTTCTAGTATAAAAAGGTAAAACCATAAGTAAATGTATACGTATTTTCTGAGTACCCTGTATACATTTTTTTAAAATTCAAGTTGTTAGATGTAGTTATCTTGACAAAATGGTGAAGATTAAAATAAATCATATTTATATTGATATTACATAACGAGAAAGCTATACTTGCAAAGTTAAATTTACAAATAATCTATGGGTTAGATACTAGTTAAATGACCTAACTAATTATAGAAAGTCTTAAGAGAATTCGCAAAAATCTAAATATTTTTTAATATATTTGTTTTCGGAAAAAACGCGTCGACTTTTTTAGCCATTTCGAGCAAGATTAAACCAAGCATAAAACCTTTTATAGCGCCTGTCGTATTTTCCCTGCATAAAAAAAAAGTTAGCAGTAATTTTAAAACACCAAGAAGTACGCGTGCGCAGAATGAAAAATTGCAGCAGAAAAATACGCAAAAAATCTTTCAATCTATTTATACCCCTGAAAGGAGAAAAATGTATAGAGTGTCTATTTGAATGCAGATTTCGGTTAGATTTAAATATACTAAAATTCAATCGATTTAGTGTTAATTAGGTTATAGAAAAAAACTCGTTCAGCAAGTTGTTTTAAGAACATTTAACCATATTTTTATTCATCGAAAAAAAAAGTATGTAGTGGTCTCACTATCAAAAGTAATAAATTATCATATTTTTTAAAAAAACTAAATTACCTCAGCACAATGCTTTCCGGTTCGATAATTATCTTAGTTAATACTTTGCTATTTATTACTTAATTACGATATTTGGCTTAAAGGAAAAACCACTGAACCAGAAAATTAGATGTCATGTTAGAAGAGTGATTAACTTTATTTTTTTGTGTTTGCAACAATATTACTAATTTAAAAGCATAATTAAAGTTGATAATATGTTTGTATGACAATAATTAAGTATAATTATTCACCCCTCTAAGACAGCAATAACAAGTTCTCTCACAAATGATCTCATTGAAGAAAAATAATCGAGAAAATGTTTTGTTAATTTGTGAATAATATTAATATTATAATTAACATATACATTTTTTAAATTTTGGGACAGTCCAAGCCTGAGTACTAACCACAGATGTTTAAAAAAAATCAAAATACTTATTTTTTTCAAATGTACATTTGCTCCTCCCCCCTTTCTATATTTGACAGGTTAGGGAAAAACCGTTTAAAAAAAAAAGTTTTCTTATTTTACATAGTTTGTGAGAAAACTACCAACAACATAACTTAATATGGCATATTTTTAAATAATGTGTTTTCAATTTCGTTCTTCGTTTTACGCCCTCTAGCGGTGAAATAGGAAACTTGAAAATAATTTCCGGCATATTTTGAGGTTAGTTTTACCATAAATATTTTTCCCGAAAGCTATGCGATGGAGGGTTCTCGAGATATCGCCGGAGGACGACCTTATCAGGACACCCTGTATATTGCTTGATTTTGTGTTTAAACTAAATTCATATAATAAGCTTAATAATAATAATTAGATATTTTTTACGATTCAAACAGAACAATCGTTAAAAAAAGGTGGGTAAGTTACGAGAATTACGAACCACCAAAACTGATTTCTCGAATGGGTTCTACCCACACCACTCGCAAAAATGTCGAATAGAAAATGTCAAAGACATTCGAGAATCCAAATTCCAAACAATGTGCACGATTTCTACTGATGTCGTATGCAACACTATGTTTTAGAGATTTGAGTATGGACCGCTTGTACTTGTACCCGATGTCGAATTTTAATTTTCCACCCCTTTACTTTTATATTTTTCATCGCACAAAGTAAATAAAAATATTAGGTTGTTTGGTTAATTTTTTTTTAGTTTCCACAATTGTAATTAGATTTCTATTATCTCTAGTCTGATTTTTCTAAATGGAACACCCTGTATATTATATTATCATTAAAAATAAATATGGCCATCTAAATCCAAAGAATAATTTTTAATTTTCCAACATCGTAGTGAATTAAGTCAAAAAATCGCAAAAAAAGGCAAAACCCAATTTGGGGTTTCATC